>JAGDQP010008588.1:0-62407 GCA_022664845.1 Lepisma saccharinum
ATATATATATATATATATATATATATATATATATATATATATATATGACCTATTCAATTATTTTTTTCACCCTTTCAAGTATTCGATAAACTTGACAAGGATTTTCTCTTTCTTAGATACATACAACAGTTGTATTACAGTTAATTTAATTAAAACAGACTAACAAGGCTATTACACTTAACGTTATTGTAAAAACACACAGCAAGCGTTACAATTTCAGTGTTCTAACAACATCTTCCTCAGATGAAACACTAATCAACACTAACAATTCATAAAAAGCACCAGAAGGCCAAGAGATCCTTTCTACGTCAGCCTGTTTTAATTAAATTAAGTATGGACACAAGACCTCAACATAATTATATCCATATTTTAATGTTAGAAAATTGAAGTCGCATATTTAAGACAATAAAAAGAATGTCTTACGAAATTTAAGAAACACTATTATGTATGTGGAATTTGTAAACATCGCCACCATCTTGTTCCTTGACATCCACTCCACTCTTAACATCTTGTCACGCAACGACCAGTCATAGCCCTTTAACTATGAGGGAATGGGTCCAACAATAAAGTAATAATAATAATATAACAACAGTTTGGTTACTGTAAGTGGTATGAACTGATTGCATCTGTTAATATAGAGCACTGCTTCTGTCATGTATAACTATATCCATATATACCTATTTAATTCCTTGCACTTCAACCGTTTTGTAGTCTTGACATTGTTAGCGTGCAAAGTCTATCCAGATGCCAAGATTTTGTTTTGTATTGCATCATATTTAAGCATGCTTCAAGATACTTTTAAAAAAAAACTTAATCTTATCGTTTAATACAATCTTGTACACTACTCACGTAAGCCTATTTCACTTGACATGCAGATGGAGATTGAGCAAGACATTGCAACTGAACTTTTTTCTCTATTTTCTCTTTCTCGTCTTGGCACGCAATTCTTGTTGACACAATAGCACTGTGCGTATTGTTTGGCATCTACAGTAACTGAGCTCGTAGTAAATTGGAATTTATAAGTTAGTAGTGAATGGAACGTTGAGTAAGCATTGCTTTGTTATAAAATAGTTGGAAGTACTATCTTCTCTATTTAGGGTCTTATTGTTTATGACTACCGGGTAACCAAATGGGTAAAAATCTTCGCTCAATGTAAGTTGAAAATCTAGACTGATTCCCGGTTAAAGGCCAAGAGTGTCTATCAAACATCATATTCTGTTTATAAGAAACTCTACTGTAAAAGCATGCAACCCTACTAACTTAAGGACATCGCTAATATTGTGGCATGTCCGGGTAGAATGGAGGTTGGCAATTTAGCTAGGGTCAAAGGCCAAATGAAGCATTTATATGGCAGACTGTGTTATGATAAAAATAGAGAACACGAAACACGTGAACCAGAAGATTCCAGAAAAACTTTAAGAGAAAGAAAAATTCCGTTAATCGCATGCATTATTAATCTTTCAGTAACTCAATTGGTAGATATATACCTAGTACATTTTCTTTTATTGTTGAGAAGTTTCTAACAATAAGCTTTTGCTTGGCACTACTGACTCCAATCTGACGTATAACATTTTGTTTACGATGCTCATCAGTAGCTCTGCTGAGTTTACCTTGATTTTTATTTTTTCAATTTCTGATAATTATTAACATAAAAACCGGTAAGAGAACATTATTGTATAGTTACGAATAATATTTAGGAGTCACCAAGAAGATATGTGTTTCAGTAGACCGATTGCAATACACAGTACTAATCTTCGTTCTTTTATCTGTCACCATTTTATATTCAGGATGATTGTGGAAGGAAATACCTCTCCTCAGAACCATGACCTTTGTTTATCTTTTTATGCATTTAAAAGCTGCAAGCAGCGGACCTTCTCTTCGACACTTCATGAAAATAGATTCAGAGTTCAAGACAAAATATTCCTTTTCAGATAACTCACTTTGTTGTAAAGAAACGACAGGCAAGCGTGAAGGAAAATGTCTTAAGGTCAACTATCTTAACAAAAAAAAAAAAAACTTGTTTCTTGAAAAGTTGAAACTGCTAATGAACTAATTGAACCTACATTTAATAAAGTCCTGCGTATGACATATTGTAAGTTATTTAAGTAAGTTACTAAAATACCGCAATTTTAATTGATAATTATTATTTCGTAAATCTGTAAAATTGCCGTCAAAAACTGTACAAAACAGTTATAATATAGATACAACATAAAATCAGAGAGCAAGAGCGTTCGAATGTAAATTTATCTGCCATATTTTTAATGCATGCGCTTTAAATGAACAGAGTCAAATGCTCTGGTATGGTACCATTAAACACTTACATAAAATTAGTCTTAATTCATCGAAAGAGAGAAAAGGAAGACACGTCTACGATGGAAGAGGAAACTTCTGATGTGTAATCGCTCTTAAGTTGATGCTAAAGTAGTATTGCCACAGAAAGTAATAAGTGTCATTCCGTCTACTATCAATAGTGTTAAAAAAGAACTCGTGCTGCCATCTGACGAATTGGGCCACTTGCTTTCAATTTCTAGGGTTCATTCATTATCTACAGAGATTCTACAGTGTTACATGATGCGTACGAAATGTTGCAGATGACCATTCATCATACAAGCGTCACTAGTATCTAAGTTGTACGCTTAAACGAAGAAGAAACACATCTTATTATTGTTCTATGGTATTGCTCTGCTTCGGCAAATCAATGGTTGACGGGAAAATCTTACTTTCTCACTTCTACAATACCAGAGAATCAACGACTATGAGACAATTTTGGCTTCGTCAAAGTGCCATACGTACTGACATATACAGCTCTTTTTAATTTTCAATTTTTGTCTTACGTCAACCAGTAACTGCATACAGGCGCGGATCCAGGATATGATCAAAAAAAGGGGGGAGGGCTAAACCATAGTTGTGTCACTTTAGTGTAATGTAGGATTGAACGCCATATTTTTCAGTGTATACCTTGAATCCGCGCCTGACTGCGAACATAGAAACAGTTGATGAAGACGAGTTGTCGTTTCTTACTAATATCAACTCACAAACAAATGACTATTTCCATACATGGTCGCATATCTTTATCCATATGAACTCACACGTAGATGAATATCTGAACCACCAACTTGATCAATCATAATCATTCATGATTTCTTTCACAGTTGATTGCCTTCTGCCAATTATCATTTCTTTCCTTAACCAAGCAACGTCTCGGGGGGCAATAACGGGTTCCAAAGTACAGTTTGAAAAATAGAACTAAGGAGTATGACAAAAAGCACAGAATTAAGAAGTTCTCTACTGTTTGAAGTTTTAGCTGTTCTGAGTGTGTATCTACTTATAAATATTAAGATCAGCAATTATAAAACTGCAATTTGATTGTCCGAACTAAGTTAATCAAACAATATGTTGAACTAATCGATATAATTTACTTTACTCTGTTCATTTCATCCTGCCTTTTGCCTAATTCCAGTGAGCAATATTCAACGTCTTTTGTGTGTGTAATTAGCATGTTAGTTACTGTATGTGCTGAATAAAATCAATGGCATAAGCTTTTCCACTGTAAATCTTGACCTGAGAATCATATCAACTTGTTGAATCAAAACCGCAAATAAGGGTCTATGTTACATTGTTGAAAAGAGGATAAAACCTAATGTTTATTTTGGAACTCACTCACTTGAAACTATCAGTGGGTTCCAAAATAAATATTAGGTTTTATGCTCTTTTCAACAATGTAACATAAACCCTTATTTGCGGTTTCGATTCAAATATGAGAACCAGGAAATATAAAATATAACCGAATCTTATATTCTAAACAGAAAATATAAATATTACTGCATGAAACGTGTTAATACGACCCCGTGTCTCAAAATCTGTAGCCGGTCTGGTAGGCGTGTGGATTAGGTCGCTAAACCAGCGACTCAAAGGTCCCTGGTTCAAATACCGGCTGGGGCATGGATGTTCGGGATTGTGGATTTTAACTAGAACGTGACGGATAATCGTGAGGGGTCGAAGTCCAAAGTTACTACAATGAAGTTTAGTAACTTCACTTACTAGAATGCGCATGTAAAATGAAATTTACCAAAGTTTTTACCCAAAATCTGTAATTGAGCCAATGAAGAAAAGTTTGAAGTTTGAAGTTACACTGAAAGTTTGTTTGTATATATTACGAGAAAAACCAAAACATTGGAAATGTCCATTAGATACGTGATCTAATTATGTTACAAATATGCTGTAAAATCTTTAAATTTCAGGAACTTGTGTACTGATAAGCACTTTCGGAATTATTACGGTATTTTAAGAAGCATATGGTATGTCCCGTTTGCGAAAATTGAGAGCTTATGAACGGCAGATTCTTATTATTTTATATGTTCATGGTTTCACTTCTCATTTCTAATTTTTGTTCCTTTCACAGTCTGCTTCGTCATGTATGCGAAAAAATGGCTGTAGATCTTGAAATGTACTACTCGTCCATGAAGAATATTTTAAGTTTGATATTTTTTTAGTAATAGTAACGACTAGATTACTCCTAAAGAGGCTAGATTCGCTTTTTACCTTTCTAAAAAAAGTACCTTCTTTAAGATTTTTTAAATTTATATCATTCTTTCATAAGATGTTATTAATAATATTTGAAACTGGCCGTAATGTTCTGTACTTACAAATGCTGATTTTGGAAATTCAGTTTTATGTAGCATCTTTATTGGGAATTCTCAACTTATCTAGTTGCTTTGTAGTTTCTAACTAAACGTTCAACATTTTTGTTCCTTCTCCGACATGCACATTGCACGGTATGAATCTTTTCTATCGCTAAATAAGTGTTTCTTTAGCCTATCATGACCTGTTCCAGAGCCGTTCATCATAAAACATAGCTGAGCCTAGGATATTAACTTCAACCACTCACTCGTATCATATTGCCGGTAAGCGTTACTTGATGGTTGTAATTAATTTCCAATATTCCAGATGTGATCTCACTCGGGATAAATAACACATTTAAAACATTTTAATCTCTGTAATATTTGATAATTCTAGTGAAGACTCTGTTCATTCAGTCTGAATATTGATAGGATAATTCTTAAGCCTCGCACAGAAGACAAACCAGCAACAAATACGGATGGAATTTAGGCTAAATGAAAAGGAATTTTAGGCCAGTGCATAGTAGAAAGTTAGTTGTAGGAGGAGAAAAAGCTGTCTGAGAGACGAATAAGAAGCACGGTGAAATTCTTTGACTTGAAGACGACACCGCAAATGTAATTATGTACACACGCACCAACAGCAGCCAAACATACGAGCATCAACAGGTGGAAGGAAAGTAATGGACTGAATTAAGCGGAGAAAGAGAAGAGAAATTAAAAGTGGTTCCGGTCGTCCTGGATAGAAAAAAAAAAAAGGAAGCTTTTCTTCGGTACTAGCTTTTGGATCACCACGCGAGTTGTAAAGAGTGATTTCTAGTCGTTATTGTGAATGGTATTTGAAGATCACTTTCCTCGATTGCCTTCAAGGTGACTTTTAAAGCAAACCTTGTTTGATTCATGTGAATGGAATGCTTAAAATCACACATTCTCTCTCTTCCCCAGCTGTTATTTTGTTGTTATTCTTGCACAAAGTACTCGTGTCATTGAGTGTCACAATGCATGTTTGTCGTTTCTACATGAAAGTACATGCTAATCCCAAATAAGTTCCATGTTTATTTCAGTTATAAAAGCACACATAACATGAATTCAAATGAAGTGAAAACATCATTTCTTATTAAATAGATCACTCGTATAGAAGTTGATCTACTCGGTTTTTTGGCTATTTATATTTAGCCCAACAAATAATATATATCCAGTTGCTTTTAAATAAGAAAAGCAGTAGCGTTTCTTTCAGAGAAACTTCTACTAAGGGTTTTTTTTTTTACACCGTCGGTCTTTCTATTTCTCTGGAAGGGAGGGAAGGATATATTTAATTTTATATCTGGTGTAGTAAAAAGTAATCCATTATTTTTGCATGACATTGAAGGCTTGACTTACCATAGTTAGAATGATCCGATTTAGGTCATATATGCGCCGTTTTGTTCGATAACGTGTTGCCATTTGAAAGGTAATATCATGATGCCTCTCTCATAGAAGCCCTTGTCCCTATTGGCAAAAAATTGAGACAGTAGATGTTCAGAAGCCTCTCTTGAAGCGAATTTTTCACCAGCAAACGTGTTCGCCATGGACAGGAACAGATGGTAATCACTCGGTGTCAGGTCCGGACTATAAGGTGGATGCATAAGAACCTCCAAACCAAGCTCCCGGAGCTTCTGGCGAGTCACTATCGATGTGTGTGGCCTGGCGTTGTCCTGGTGGAACACAATGCCTCTCCTATTGGCCAAAGCTGGGCGCTTCTGGGCGATTGCTGCCTTCAGATGGTCCAATTGTTGACAGTATAGTTCCGAGTTAAGGGTTTGGCCGTAGGGGAGCAGCTCATAGTAGATAATTCCCTGCCAATCCCACCAAACACACAGCAAAACCTTCCTGGCTTGGGCACCGTTTGCGCCGGCGCACCGCGCTTCGACCACGACCGTTTTCGCGTGACGTTGTCGTAAGTGATCCACTTTTCATCACCAGTCACCAACCGCTTCAGAAATGGGTCGCTTTTGTTGCGATTCAGCAGCGATTCGCAGATGGAAATTCGGTCCATGAGGTTTTTTTGCGTTAACTCGTGTGGCACCCATACATCAAGCTTCTTTTTGTATCCAGCCTTATGCAAATGGTTCCACACGGTTTTTTGTGCAATGTTTAGCTCTTGGGCAATCGAAACAGTGCTTACATGACGGTCGGACGCGACAATGTCCATGATTTTATCGCCATTTTCGACACGTGGCCTTCCAGTGCGTGGTACATCTTTTGACGTCAAAATTACCGGAACGGAATCGACGAAACCAAAATTGCGCGTGATTGGCTGTTGCAGTATCAGGACCATAAACACTATTCACATTTGCAGCCGCCTGTCTTGCGTTTTCGCCTTTATCGAAGAAAAACTGTAAAATATAGCGTATTTTCTCTTTGCTAGTGTCCATTTTGACGCGCGCTCACACAACACTGAGTCAACTCATCACAACTATCTGAACAGTGTTTGTAGTACGCAATCTCATCGTTTGAACGCCATCTCGTTGAACCCGATCGGACTTATACAACGCGAGCTACAGATCACTGAAGCCATCTATTGGCAAAATAATGGATTACTTTTTACTACACCAGATATGTTATGTCTAGGCGTGGAAAACTTCTCGGGACGTATTTTCCGTGGCCTAGGGGTAATAATGTCTGGTCAACCTCTGAAAGAAAAACATTGAAGAAGAGTCTTCCAATTTTAGGCTACATGAGAATTTAACATGTGACACTCGACTAAGTTCCAATTCTTTTTTTATAATCCCATCCGAACTAAATATGCTATACGTATCTTATTTCCTGTAAATGTGGCTTAATATAAGAATGTAAACATTATACTTAGCCATTTCGACTGAAGACACAAGATTTATGCAATTAAGTTCTTCTCATATAGCAATTTTTTCTTATAATTTCTGGAAGTTTGGCTTCAATATATTTTTAGTACACGTCCAAACTCAGATATTTGAAAAGAAAAAAAGTGCAAGGGGAGAACTGACTGATGAATGGTGAACACCCTTAACTTGTCTGAATCAGAGGACTTGTCGTAAGACTTCTACAACCCGTCCATTGTAATTACACCCAGCCTGCGCGGGCTAGTGTTTACGGTCGTGGACTTCAGATCGTCATTGGAGGTTCGAATTTTGCTGCCAACCATCTTGACTAAGTTTCCAAGGTTTTTTTTTAGATTCGCAAAGCGAATGCCTGGATAGTACCTAGATTAAGAACTTGGCCGCTTTCTTCATTATCACTGTCTCATAGGAATGGCTGACGAGGTATGTCATTCATTAGACATAGGATGTATTCATCCAGCCTATGTAAAGAAATTTATTAAATAAATAAGCTATGTAATTTTAAATGTTAGTCTCCAGATGGCACAATAGATATATACTGTCGTTCTAATTAGTATATAAACTGCTATATTACGCCTTGTTATCGTCAATATTGTTTTAGGAACTCCTGTGTAATATTTAAAAAATGAAACTATGGTTTGACAGTGTAAAGTTAGTCCTAATAGAATGAAACATCAGTATATAGTTTTCCATACAATACAAAATCAATAAAGAAAAGCCTCAGTAAATGTCTACCAAAAGAATTGACTAGTGATATAAAAATTTCAGCAATTATCATAAATGAGAATCTTAAACGAACTAATCACACACAACGTTACAGAAGGTAAATTCTAAATTATATGCGTTAAGAATTTTAAAAGAAACCGTAAAAACTGCTGAATCGAAAAGATCTGTTGTGATAACAATTGTTTGATAATCAAATCAACAACAACAAAAAAACTAATCAATTACGTAAATTTGGAATATATATGATTAGTTAGAATTCAACCTAGGGATTATCAGAAGTCTCAGTACAGAATAATGTTTAAACCTATTTGTTTATTGTTAATTATTGTTAATATGGTATCTCTTTTAAGATAGCAGAACTAATATTAGTAGTAATAAGTAATTTGTTATAAATATGATATGAATCATATACTGTAAAATATGTATTAAAAATGTCTCATTTTTAAAAACATTTGAACTGTTGGAGATTTCCTGACCGCATTACGGCCATACATTTATAGGTTGTCATACAGTTCAGTTACACTTTTAAATCATTTTTCGTAAATATTCAATTTACCATACTGAGAGATCTAACAACGCAATTGCCAGAAGCACTTTTTTTTTTTTTTCAAGTGGACTCGTGTCAACCGTTATACTAAGTCATTGCAGTCACCCAGAGCAGATCTCAAAAGGTTGTTCGTTTGATTCATGCTTTCTTGTAGCGAAACCTCTCCGGAGGGTATTCGCATATATCCAGGAACGGGGGTGGAGAGTTCATGTAGACCAGATCCATATGTTAGTATTAATTGTTAAGGATATTTCAGGGTGGTATACTTCGTTCTGTGGAGGTAATATTACCTGGTCATCCCGTGAAAGAAACATTTGCTTTATTTATACACAACAATTGCACACAGCTACAATACTACATGGTTTATTTATATTTAGTCCTCGGATATGTTTGTGTGTTTCAATCATTTCTGATTGGTTTATGCCCGTTACTATCTTTATTACTTTTCCCTCCCAAAAAAAGTAAAAAATGAATTTCAGGTACCGAATTAACCTTAATTGAGACTTCCTTGTTTTACGTAGAATAGTATTTGGGATAAATGTCCGTGGGAAGAAAATACAGAAGAGCTGTCTAGCTCTTAATTGTAACACTTAGCACAATTTGAGAACCACACTGCTCAGCAACTTGTTTATGTTCTTTTTAAGAGAGAGAGAGAGAGAAGTACAGACAAGAAAAAATAAAACTATAAACATTCTTGAAACACTGAGACAGTATCGTCATATTTCACTTTGTTAATGATTACTAACATATCACAGGTGATTTGTTTTCAAAGTTCTCTTATTAGTAGCTGCGATACCTTTGTGGCCAGGACGGTAAACCAGAATCTGGTTTCACCTGATCAGTTCACGGAATCTAGGCTGGTAGGTTTTAAAGAGCAATTCCTTGATTTTTCAGTGTTGCCATCTCCTGAGCAATTACTACCAAATGCAAGAAGGAAAATTTTAGTTATCAGAACTAATTGATACTAAAACCTAATAGTAGTAGATTTCTAACCTTTTTAGGTTACAGCCTATATTGTTTATAAAAAGCCATGTTCCTTGGAAAAAGTTGATAAAACTCACATTATCTTCATTTAAGGTGCTATCCAGACATCGTCCTTGTGTGACTGAGCGATAACTTCAATTAAGATTGCTAGTCTTAAGTTGTTAACCAAGGAATTTCTGGTTGCTAGATATTTTCATTGAATCATCTCGCTCTTATTACTGTTATTGTTTCTCTTATGGTTTACTGTCATTGTTGCAAAATGAATATGCACGTCATCCCACAGAAATGGCCCCCTCCAAAAAAAAAATAATAATGTCAAAAGCTTTCATTTAAAGTTTTTGTTAATGCTTGTTTGCCTAACGTAGATCAGATAAGGTAATTGAAAATAGTTATACGATGACTTGTGGAAAGCAAAGAACCTGATTTTCTCTATACGCGATCCTAGTGTCCTTCAGACAAAAACCACTTTCCTCTCTGACAAGCGACAGCAAGAAAAAAAATTAATCGATGCCTTGATTTATAAAGTAACAGGACATTTGGAGAAAGCGTCCAGAGTGCTCACATAATTTCCGTCTCCCCTTTTACAGAGAAAAGCATGAAAGTTTAAGAGTTGTAGTTAAATTTCACAGCAGGTTTTTAATTTTATGTATCAGAAATGATTTCAAAGCCTAAGAATAGAAATAGAGCCCGTCTGATGTTTTAGGGGTGGCATCGCTCGCCATGCACTCTTCTGGGAACAAGGATAATGAAGATATCGGCCAGAGCTTATTGTCTAGGTATTATCCCGATATAAGACTGAATAAAGCCAGTATTGTTTATATTCATGTACATTTAAACAAAAGGTGTATTTCTTTTTAAAATTAAAGCGTTTATAGCATTTCTACAAAAATGGTACAAGAAATAAGATCATTGCCTAGGCATTCGAATTGATGATATAGAGTAAGTTGGATATCCTCTCCTTTTCCTTTAATATTTTTCTTTGAAATCGATCCAACAGGAAAAGTCTCTTCATACTAAATGTCTTTCTGAAATAAGATAAGTTGAAATCAGTTCTATGGATTCTTTCTTAGAAAGCTCATTATAAAAAGTGCGCGTATTTACATTTTTGTACGCATTTGAAAAAATCCTTTATTTCGTGTTCCAAAAGAATATAGAAGGTTGATTCAGTTGACTTTACATACTTTGTTTACGGTGAAATCCCCTTTCGTCACCAGAGATTGTGTTTAATGTGACAGCCGCTGGGTTGGACTATGCCTCGGAATCACCACTGTAGAGAGCTTCGCCGCAGATGCACAAACGAAATGTTGTTCCAGACCTGTTTACATATTTTCAAATGACCCTCAACAGTGGTGGAGCAATGCCTCTCTTCAAAAGACCAGTGAGGCAAAAGTCCATAGTCCCATCCAAGGACTTGACAGGGACTGACAAAAACTGGATGGATGCCCGTCTCAGACTGTCATTCATCTGCTTTAGTACGTGATAGAAGAGCGAGCAGTATGGTTGGACGCCTTATCCATGTTGATTCAGATGTGAGATTGCTCCGCACCATACGAACGTGGGATGTCTTCATCGTAAATGTGGTCCCTGACATTCTCCTGGAAATATTGCGCATTGATCTTCAAATTTTCTCCCACTCGGAAAATCGTCACTTTGCCTCGGTCACAGAAATCGGCAACTACCATGAATCCTTTCCAAAACTTTCACACTTTTGCTCATTTTTTTAAATTATTATTTTAAGGTCTTTATTCAAGTATGACTCAGGCCGTATGGATGATGATGGAATGAATTGGTGGAATAGGGAAAGTAGGAGGAAACGGGAGCACCCTGAGAAAACCCACGCACACGGCGTTTGTCCACCACAAAGCTCACATGGCATGAGCAGGGATCGACGACCCCTAGCACCAGAGGTGAGCGCTCTACCAACTGAGCCACCGTGGTCCTTCACGCTTTTGCTCGATGAAGTCTGAAACCGACTTTTGTCCTTTTGGTCGGTAGAAAATTGCACGAGGTTTGTAGCTGTCATCTAGGTAGATGAGGGATTCATCTAGAGTAACCACCTACTGCCATAGTATGTATTGGGACGTACCAGTGTGGTTGGCGAGGCTACGCCGTGTTTGTGGATTTTATCATTCCAGCCCTTACACGTTGCACTACCTCGGCGCGGCGGTCCGGGTCATCTTCGTGACTTTTTCGGACAAAGCGCTTCCGGAGGGAATCCATTCTCGTGCTGTTAAATAATACACCACACACGCGATTTGCAGATGGTCAGTCCTTTGCTTTTACACCACTACACTATTCTTGAAAGACTGTTCCTTCTTTGGAAAGTGAAACTATGTACCCCTGTTTATCAGCAACCTTCGATGCCATAGCGGGAACGTAGGAACACCACACTGCACCACTCTATTCATAGCAACACCACACTGCTACTGCCACATCGTGCCTACAACGGTGGCGCTGTATACTCCTGGGGCGTAATAGGACCAAGATCAAATCGTCCTATCTTAACTGAATCAACCTTTTCTAAGTTATGTTACGTAAATTTTAGGCATGTTACGTAAATTTTACACCCAGACGTACCTTGAACTCACTTCCTCGCCCCCAAAGGTGCTAGAACCCGCCAAAACTAACTTCTAGATACGTGACTGTTCAGACTTATGATAGATTAAGCCCTAATAGATTTTGAATTAGAAACAGAGAAACAAGATATTGAATGACTTATTATATTTTCTTTCAATTTTACAGGCCACTATGTGGATTGTTAGGATGGTAACTAAATGATCACCTGACACATACTAGTACCAGAAGCTTGTGGAGAACCAAAGCGTAGCATTAAATCTTATTTTATCCTGTGTGCATGTTTAAAGAGGGACCATTTTCAAATTTTGTGTGGGAAAGAAGACATATTCAGAAATGATGCCTGAACACAAATGAGTAAATCTTGGAAACATCTTTACGGGATTTTATAGTAATAGCAGACCCCAGCGCATCCTCCAAAAAGAATATTTATAGAAAGTTTGAGACCCTAACATAACGATTTCGAAATATGTTTACCTCTCAAAGATCGATATTTTGTATTCTTTCACAAGAAATTACTTTATTAAATACCTCGTGTTTCAAAAATACTGTTTTTACTCTAAGCATGTACCGTACTGTAAACATGATTAGACTAAAGTACGCTAAACATTGATTAATGTAAATGCTAAAAGAAAACATTGATATTTTAAATTGTTTACATTACTTATGAGAGAACAATTGAAGAAGGCAAAATTCAGAATGGGGAGAAATGATAGTCTTCAATGTACCCTCTCGAAACTCACCTGGTAAGACTAACGAACAACAGGGGAAGCTTCAGTCAAGGAATAATTTTGGAGAAGCCAGCAAACTACGCTATTCCTTTAAAATAAAACGCAGTGCTCCAAGTCTTCAAAGCACGTATTCTATTAGCAATCTGTTAAAAATAGTCATTCTAAAATTTTAGGTCTTCGCTATTTGTATTTAAGCAAATTACTGTATCAATATATTCACAAACGAACTGAAAAGAATATCACCTCTCACATTCCATTAGCATTTTAACACAAGAAACTTATTTGTGAACATAAAAATTTCTAATACGTGAAATGAGAGTAGTCGTTCTGTCTTAAGACAGAATTAATGTGATAAAGATATTGTCTTTAATTTATGTGATAAAGATATTGTCTCTCCTGACTTGATTAAAAATACTCCAAGCTTAGTTCTCGTTTTGATTTTGTAGTTGTATACCTTGATCTCGATTTGTGTGTTGGTGTCAAAAGACTTGTAATACCGGTACCTACAAACAAGTTCGTGTGAATGCAGAGCTGCGTGTGTCCACGTATATATGATAATGATGCTGAATGCTCAACGAAAACATAACGACTTTTTAAAAGTGTGTCTCTGGTGTGTAAAAGAATCCGTTCTCTAGGTTTCCGGAAGAGAAGAAGCATAGCTTCACTTGTCATCTTTGAGTTCCAAAAGTGTATCCACTTTACTGGTACCGTTCCGTAGCGTTTTATTAACCTCTCAGAGAAATTCGGATTATCGTACAATACTGTTTATGTTTATTTAGGATTTTAATAAAGATTATTTTAATGATAAAGTTTTATTTTAATAATGTACGGGTATTAATTAACATAATTTCCACATGTAGTATATGAAATTACCTTAATAGTATGTGAAATAACATTTTTATCATCTGTAGATACTTCACGATTACCTTTGACAATGCACAGCCTTTTTTAAAATCTTAATATAAAGAATGCATGCGTGTAAAATTAGTATATAACCCATCAAATTGCTGAAAATAAATGCCCCTTCACAACTCATGGTTATATTTGGGATTGATCACAGTGAGTGGATAAGTGTTAGCAATTCTGCTCTGTAGCGGTCTAATTGCAGCACGTGGTTATGATAATACTTTGATTTAATTCAGGGGATTTGAGGATATTGTTGTGAATAATCAGCTACCTGAAATTTCAGTTCACAGATGAAGGCGCTATAATTTACGTTTTCTCTTTTCAGGATGCTTAGAAGGATCCTTTGTTTGTTGGGACAAATCAGGATGCGTTGATCCTGATCGGTATCAAGATGGGGTCGCAGATTGCTTGGATCAGTCTGACGAAGGTAGGTCTATTCACTTTTGATCAATAAATATATTTATTTTAATTTTTAAGAGTTATTACTTTTGTTTTCTAGTTGGAAACTTTACATCTACACTGCGGCCGACGAGAGTTGATCGCTGGCTGTTCGTTGGGCGAGAGAGAAAAATCAAGGCTATTGCCAAACTGTCGGCATCTGACTTGCTGTCTGCCGCGTTTGAATAAAGTTCGGGGCGTGTTGTCTTAGACGCAGACGGAAAATATTTAATTATTACTGTACAACTAACGAAGTGACCTCAAGCTGAACGACTTTTCATGCGATAAACCTGAGAAGAGATTTGGCGGTGTTGGAGGGCTGTTCAGGAACGTCTTCGAAATGTGAGGCAACGATTGGGCGTTTCTCTACCTGCTACCCTTCTGTCTTTTTAGCAGACGAATCTTTCAGCGTCAATTTTCACCGGCCATAACTGAGTACAATTGAGTAAATATGTGAAGAGAGAACACAAATTCTTCCCAGTTTCGAAGAAGTAACTCGAAAAGTCGATTTAGACTCAACATTTTTACAATTAATTACTACGTAATGGGCTGTACAGACATCTATGAACTAAGCCAGTTTCTAGTCTGAGGAATCATCTGCCACGGCGAGCATATCTTTACCAGGTAAGAGATAGGAATGGGCTCTATTCACGGTACTATTCCGGTATTATCCTGGTCCGTGAGATGATATTAACTCGTAAAACTGGTTATTATGGCAACAAGAAGGTTTAAATAGTAATAGTTTCTCGAGGTTTTAGATTATTATTAACACGTGGATTCTTTGCTTAGATCTTGAAAAAGATAGTAAAATTCTGATATTCAATGAAAAACATGTGTTCACTATAATAAATTGCAGATACATTTTTCCTTTATATGTACATTATTAACACTGTAAGACTGAGAATATATTTAGGGCGATGATCCTAACCAAGATAGGAGATGATGAAAAGTCAATCCTATTGGAATAATACTGGATTGAACAAGGTCACATTCGTGGAGGGAGTGCATTCCACGGTAGTTATGTCGAATTACAGAAACATGCCGTTTTACATGGATAAGTTAATAATGTTGGAACAACTTACATAATAACGCATTCAGTAATATAGTTACAGTACTTGAGAGCAGAACGGAAAAGGATTCACGCATGTCGATGTATTACTAAATGAAAAATAATTAAAACCAAGTTACTCAGTAATAATATTAATAACATTTAAATTCGATTATATACTTTTCAGTGTTTAAACTGCATCGCCCTTTAGCGTCTATCAAAATAAATAGCCGTTAAACAGAATAGAAATAATAAGTCACAAAAGCACATACAGGTAAAATGCTGAATATAAATCTTTCTAATACGTTTCGCATTTGAAATTTTCAAGAAAAGTAAAAATAAAATCAATTAATAGTTTATAAATAGGACCCTTGATAAAGATAAATATTGTCGAAATGTGAGAAACTCTTACATGAGACTGAAAAAGTCAGAGAACTTCAGTTAGAATAGTCAGTCTCTGACACGCCTTCACATCAGCTAGACCCTACTAGTCCAGCGGGACTGGCTTAAATCCGAGATACATTTATAGTATCTGAAATAGAAACTGTAAGTTTCATTATAAAAAATGGAACCTGTCTCATGTTCTTTCAACGAACAGGCGAAAATGTCTTCGCTTCGCTCGGCACTAACTTGCTTTCTTTGGTGCGCGGCCAAACTAAAGGTAGTAGAAGGCACGATATAATAAATGTCACTCTTCTAGTTCTAAATACCAATTCCCATACCACTTAAATACAGGTTCTGAATTTGTCAAGTTCGATTCTAAGTAGCCTATTGAAATAAATTGCTCCCTTATATCCTTCAACGTAGCGTGGATAATGATATTCTGTAGAAGGGTACTAATTAGGAGGACCAGGTTCCGTTCTATCGTCTTTTTTTTTTCAAAATAAGAAAAACTGCTTTTCTCTACTTGAAAATAAGTAATTAGCGCTTTTCAGGAGGTAATTTTCCAAGAAAAATAATATTTGTTTCTCTCCGAATGCTTATAGAATGTGTAGGTATGTATTTCATGATATATATAACAGTGCTTAAATTCAATGGACTTAATATATTTTAACATTTAAAGTATATCTATATAAAATAAATACCTACCTGTATTCTAGACATTTCTCGTACATCTTTAATGTTTATATGTGCCATATATAACATATATCATACAGGAATGTGTGTATTACTGTTTTCAAACAATCGTTTCTAATTTGTTGGATCAGAAGTTACGAATATCGTCACGTGACAGCTACAAAATTGCTGATCGCAAGGTGTGTATGAAATAACTAAATGAAAGCAAATAACATCTAACATGCATATACATTAATACTTGTTATACGCAGTTCTTGAAATGCGTTTCAAATTAAATGAAAATTTCTTTTAAGAAATTGAATAAGTAAAATGTATATTTAAAATGCTATTTTCTTTCTATAACTCATACTTGGATATTGTTCATTGAAAATTCATTAGCCGTATTTTGGAACATAAATTCAAAATTTTCAATTCATCATTCATAGAAAGATGGTTTGTATGGATAAACTACAGAAGCATTTAAAACTTTTACTTACCGCACGGAAAACAAAGATACCAGTTCTAATTTCTAATGAAACCACATGTAGTTAACAGACATTTCACTAGACGTTTCATTTAAGAAAACACTTGAAACTGGAATGTCATTTGACACCATAAAATGTAGACTAGCTTATCCACGTTCAAGATAATTTGTTTAAATAAATTGCTTTTTACATACACTTTTACGTATCTTGTAAACAGGTGTTGCTATGGAAATGACGAATTATTGTTAATTTTGTATAAATTCATTTCTACTTAAAATTAACAAATCTTTTAACAATTAATTGTTATATTTCTGCTCCCGCGAGAACACATTTACAAGAAGAGGTTACAGCGTTTGTGTTTAGAGTTGAACATCTAGAACAAACAGCACTAATATCATTAGTTTTCATTACATTTGTCTAGTCATTTGTAGCAAAGGAAATAAAGATTGTTAGATTTAAAAATGTGCTTTCGGAGCAGCTATCGTCCATTTTGCACTAAATCAAAAATAGGAAAGCTGTCAGCATATATCTCATGAGTGCATTTTAGTATTATCTAATTTTTTACTTTCCCGTTGGTGCAATGTTTTGAGAATATTTCGTTTAATTTTATTCAAGTTTTATTTCATCTGTAATGTCATATTTCGAAGGAGATGTACGAATTTCTTTTCAACTGTTTCTATATCTACTGTGTTTTTAGATTACTGTATATTAGGATATCCAATAACATGTGTTATTTGCTAAAACGCTACGTTTCTTCGAGTCTAGCTTAAGTCATAGTGATTAGATTAAATCCAGTTCGGATGATTTAGTTACGAACTATTCTGCTGTCTAAATGCAAATGGGATATTCTCATTGTGTAGGATTATCTGCAGTAAGTTCCATCATATACGATACTTGATTTTCAATCATCTTACATAGTAGCACATCATCTTAAATAGGCAAGGACAATCATCTTCCGTTGACAAGGAAGCCTGTATCTCCTTAACTTTATCGAAAATATTTATCGTATTCTCCATGTACATACTGAATATACAACAGTTCTCAACTCATAGGACAGAGCTCTATATCCATAATAGTACATTAATTTAAGCCATTAAGCATTTTAATACACCAGGCATATACATTACCAAGCTATATCCATAATAAAGTTCTTGTCGACACATTAGTATTAAATTATTCTTCAAATATTCCTCATAATAGAACTAGCTATATTTTGATTATTTGACAAACCTTAAACAAATGGATTCATTGTACGTGGAAGGCATAGACAAAAGCACTAACAAAATCTATCGGTAATTAACTTGCACACATACGTTTCTCTGTCATCAAATTATAAACACTTTTGTAGTTCGTATGATAATCATTTTGATTCTATTTCTGTGTTACTTTTTTCAGATTCATTTTATTATATTGCATTTATTTTTTTTGTTTTCAGAATGTCTACCTCTCCAACATCGATGTCTCTGTGGATGGCCACGATGCGTCGACACAGAGCTCGTTGGCGACGGTGTCAAAGACTGCCAAGATGGATCGGACGAAAGTAAGATTCCTTTTGAGACCATCGTTTAAGTAGTATTGACAGTAAACTTATGCGTTATGACTAATAGGGCGAGTTCGGATAATTATAATTCCGATAATACGCAAAATCTCATGCAAACAATTTTTCCGCGCCTAATAAAAAGTAAACTTAATTACCGTACAAATTTATGATCAAAATGGTGAAATAAAACGACCCATATCTTAAGAATTGTATCCACTATGACAAAATCTGTCCACCATTAATATTATAATTGCAGATGATCACTTTCTACTTAAGATGGCGTAAGATTTAAAGTTCTTGTATTTCTAGTTGGTCAGTTTCATACGTAAGTTTTTGTATGTTTATCCCTACAGGGTGTACCAAAAACAAAGCCAAGTTACCTTAGCAAAGCCGTGCTGTTTGATCAAATATATGATAATTTGCATATGCAACACTGACTAAATACAAAGTAGCACAACTTATTATGAAATTGCCCTTCAAGAACGCTTCAATGATGCAAGTGTATAGGATGAAGATCGCAATGGTTACATGTCATAAATGTAGATCGGACTATCCACAAGTCAGGGTTCGGAATCGTCTACAAAATTTTAGATTTTAGTTTCTACTCGGCATATGTTTAGGACTTTACACCCCAGATCGTTCACATAAAAGAAATATTTTAGATAGCATCTCTACTAGTACATTGTAAAAGGAGTATAATAAGTCGCTCAAAATAGTTACACGATCACCGAAGATCTGAAACAATTTGCTACAATTGCTACAAATAAGGATTTAACATATTTGAAACTCACGTAATAGATGATTAGGTTTATATTTAACTTACACAGATACTTGGGAGTAACAGGTAAGGATGTCGTTTCCTCATTTGTTTGCAAGATATTTGTCTTAAGTCTTAACGTCGTATTAAAGTAACAAACACTTGAAGCCGCATTCAGAAAGGTTTTTCTCAAGTGACTAGCTCTGCAGTAACGAGTGATTAACAATCTTTTAACATTGATAGTCACTCGTTAGTACAGAGCTAGTCACTTCATAAAACGTTTCTGAATACGGCTGTTGGAGTTCATGAAGAAAATGTTTTGGTATACTATCAAACATTACCTTGGAAGGCTTCTACTTTCGGTTTAGGAAGGAAAGTATAAGAGGCGATCAGAAGGTAATGAGACTTGTACAGAAATCAATGTAAAAGAATTGCCATGGGATCAAAAGTATGATTCGTGTTGAGTAATTACACCAAGTTTGTTCTTCTATCTTTCAAGGATCACTGCTTGAGGGCAGCGCAAAATAATGCACTGTTACTTTCATATCTGGATGAAGTGGATGCCAGTAAAAAGTTCTAGTTTTTACTTTTAATTTTTTATTTCCCACTCAAGTGGCAAATGGCACTGAAACGGAAGACAACCAAATGCTAGTTAAAGCACATGTTTATGAGCGACTTACCCATTCAACAGTCTTCAGGTGATTCAAGGAATTTAACAGGGCCGTAAAAAACAGCAAATGGAAAAGCCAGGGACCCCTAATAAATGTTGTGACTGAAGTGACGATTGATAAATCATCTGTCATAGTGAAACAGGATATCAAGAACTCGCCTCGGAATGTCACTTGATAGTACATATGAAACAGTGCATGATAAACTACACATGACAATAACTCCATGTTTACTGATTGATTGGTAGCCCTCCTGAAACGCACAAAATCACACAAAAATTTATATACGTGGCAGTGTTTCATTCCATCAGCATACACTTCAAAGAACACTTTGTAGGTTTCATGGCTGTATTCTCCAGACGAAACCAAAATTTTAACGCAGAAAACAACTCTTTACTGGCTTCAATTTCGTCCGGAGTTAAAACTAACATTTTTTTAAAAAAATCGCAGTGGTCCAGAATGATAAAGGAGCGAAACTTGGTGTGATTTCGGTGTGGCTAAAAAAAAACACGAGTTTCACTTTTGAGCACACGACAACTTTCTTGTAGCCGTGCTTTTCTACGTTGATTTCTGAACCCACTTTTTGAGCATTCCTCGTATATCATTACCGAATTTTAGACAACAATACAATACTGTATATGTTTAAAAAAATAGACAAAGTACCTATTCATTTGGATGAACTTGAATGTTGGGCATATTGAATGTTGAAGAGATTTGTTTTTAAGTCAAGAAAATTATATTTAGCTCTGGTGACGCGTAGGGGAAACTGAACTTAACAAAATTAATGGTAACAAATATGTTACAATACTGTGGAGTGACTTATTACGACTTTGTGGTAATGAAATGATATCAAATAAATTAAAAAGAAAATGAAAGAAGGAAGAAAATCAATTTGCTTTCCATCATAGTTTAGTTTATTTTTTTTTTAAAGTATAGTAAGAATAACGTAAGTTCTTTTCTCTTACAGAAGTTGATGAAGGCTATGTATGTGAGGACGGAAATGATATAGTAAATGGGGATGTAGTCAGAACTAAACGGCGAGCTGCAGGTAAATTTTCTCCCACAGCTTTCTCTTTTGTGTTGTATGATAATATTAGACTAAAATTAAAAGATATTAAACTTAAGTGGTCAAAGAAATTGATTTGGAAAGAACATAAATATCTATCTGCTTTGACGGCATGAAGTGAAAACTTAAGGTAAAACAAAGTATCTTTATCCCCGTTTCGAACATTTCTTCACCAAAATCAATGTAATTTGTTGATTGTTTTTTTTTAATGGAAGTCTAGTAACATGAAAGAATTTAGGAAAAGCAATGAAAAAAAACAACTTCCTCTCCTATAAATTGGTATATTCTTTTCGTTCTTTACGTTTTGCAAAATACTTTGTAATACTTAACTGCTTATCTATGTGTTTTGTGTTCATATTATGCTTCCACTTCCTATCCAACTTGGGATTATTCTGTCTTTCTACTCTTCTCAGTACTTGTCTTATCCTGCCTTTAATCATCAAAACAAACACGAAAAAAATAGAATAAATTGTTAATAACATTCAGTAGGCTTATATTTCGCACAAAATTACAAATATCCTCATTAATATGCTGCTTATATTAGACAATGAGTATTCGATATTTCTAATCCATTATTGATGAATGAGACCATCATAATTTCAAAGTAAAATCACTAGAACATTCAACATGAAATAATAACTAATCCAATGATAGAAACGAAACATTTAGAAGTAGATATTCATTCTGTGTCTTTTCGTTTGTTCTTTCTATGTGGACTTGAAAAATTACTGTAGAATAAATGATAGTGTACAGGCCAGTGAAGCAGTCCACGCAATTGAAAAAAGTGGTTAGCTTTAGCCGTTAAGGCAGGCTCATGGAAAAGAAATGAAAATGTTTAAGAGAACATAAGAACGTAGAGGGCTTAGACTTCTATACTAAAAGATAGGTAACAGTATCAGATAAGTAGCAGCGATGATATATATATACGAGTTGCTTTTGTTTTCCTAAGGTTTATACTTTAAGTTTATGGAAAGACAAGTTATAAAATTACTATGAAATGGCAAATAAAAACCAAGTTTCAGTAGAATGATAAAATATGATAATTATTTCAATCATCTGGCTTCAAATTCGATTTACAACTTTAAAAAAGGACATTCAGGATACATACGCCGCTCATGTTTCTAAATATGCTTTTGTCAAACAGTAGAATAATTATATGATATCTGCAGTTGTATGCGTATACACCACTGTTCTAAATAGTAGGATTTGCTCTTGAAATCATAAATTCCACTAGATTTTATTACGAGTATATGTTTGAAAACAAGATAAATAAATGAATTAGGTTTCTTATAATATGACAAATATCAGCTAGTGGAATGTAAGTTCTCATTGTAATCAACGACTTTAAAAAAATTCACTAAGTTAGCTGTTCTTGAAATACAAACTTTTATATCCTAAATTCTTTGTAGGATTAGTTCTTATTACTTGTATTTTGCTTAAGAAAGGATAAGTTATCGTTTCTATAACTGTGAAGAACTTCCTTCACTTCTAACTACCTTCATATTTTTTTCTAGAGTGATAGAAAAAGTTAGACTTAAGTACAAAACACATTCTGTTGAAAAACATGACAAAAATATGTATTTACGGTATTTGTTATTGTGATCTTTTAGTACATATGTATTTGTGGTATTCAGTTTCTTTGTTTATCTTCTCTGTATTACATGCTTTTCCTTAAAAACTGAGAAAATAAGGAAGAAACTCGAACATCGTTTTCCTTCTGATTCTTACTTTGGTCTAATTCAAATGGACCTAAAGGTCTAACTCAATTAAATTACTTTATCGAAAGAAACCCTTGCGCGTAGCGTAATGGCAAATATTTTCGCCTCCGAAGGGAGCTAGTTTCTCACGGCCCAATCCTCTGTAGAGGCTAGCAGATTCTTTGTGTTAGCTGCCGTGGCGACAAGTGAAGAGCTGTTTCAATTCAGAAGTAGTGATCTTAGGTCTCAGAAGCTAGAGAAGAATGTAATAGGGCCAGATGCGATGACATATGTGCTTCATCACAAATATAAGTAAGACAGTTCCTGTCGGAAATTTAGTATAACGCCAATTATTTTAAATCTAGAGCTAGTGCGTCAGTCACTTCATTTTCTTTCCCAGTAAACTACCAAGACATGTTGCATATAGGAACTACATTAACAAACTGCTCTTAAAATGCAAAAGACAATAAAAAATATATAATTTTAAAAATTCAATCAGGTATTCAAATTTATTCACCAGATGGCAGCATATAACACTTTAGGTGGTAGTGCTATCTGATGTCGAACTAAGTGGTTTCTGCATAAGATATTTTTACAAGGATAATTGCTCATCTAGTTTAGGATTGATCTTCAGTAAACAGCTGCGTGGCTGAATAAGAGCAGCTACACTGAGGGAAATAATTATATTGAGACCTTGAATCGATACTTAATTTAATTAAAACAGGCTGACAAGGCTATCACACTTAACTTCATTGTAAAAAGACACAGCAAGCGTTACAGTTTCAATGTTCTAACAACATTTTTTTCAGACGACACGTTAATAATAAAACTAATAAAAAGTGTTGATTAGTGTGTCATCTGAGGAAGATGTTGTTAGAACATTTAAACTGTAACGCTTCCTGTGTCTTTTTACAATGAAGTAAAGTGTGATAGCCTTGTCAGCCTCTTTTAATTAAATTAGATGAGAGAAATAGTGAGAAAATGTTTAAATAATTATACAATATCTTGCAACAACTGAACAATATGTTTTAGCACTACTTACTAGGGAAACGATGTTCACTTGCATCTCAATCTTGCGGTTTTATCTTTGTATTTATACTTTTGATTTATTTTTTCTAATTCTATGTTAGAATTTGTATTGCTCTTTTTTATCTGTTCCTGTTGTATAGTAAGACTATTTCCCTTTCAGAGACAAATGACAATACTGATGACTCAATTGACATTTTTCTTTTGTAGTTTTCTTTCCGACATTATTTTTATAATTGAAAAATATTGTGTTATTTTTGTGTTGTTCTTCCTTCCAATTTTCCTGTTCTTTTTTTCTATTTGAATGTTTTCAAAGTGTGAAATGGAGGAAATTTCATCATATGTTATCTGAGTTTAAGTTGCCATATTTACAATCTTAACACATTATTTTTTTCCACGGAAAATAAACAAAGAAATGTGTTAGAGCAAACGTTTTATTAAATAACTTGAAAATTGCTTTAAAAACAATAATTATAAAATTAAACTAAACAACAAGAATTATGTAAATAAATAAATAAATGGCTAGAACATAATTAAACGTATATTCTGTATGGGTACTTAAGTTTTGATCTTATAGTTGACAGACGCGTTCGTGTATATGATTGTATGGATATACTACAATAATAAGTACACGACTACATATATGTGAAAAAGAATTCGGGGTTTCAGCACCACTAATAAATAAATATTCACTAGAAAATTTGCTTTTGATACTGTGAGATCTTGCTTCTCAAACAGTTTTTTTTAACATGTACGACAGTAAGGTTCTGCCGTATTGACTTTTTCAATTAAAAATGTCTGATTTAAAAGTAGCAATGATTTATAACGATTATGATAAAATTATCTATGATTTTTTTTTACTGATTTTGAATTCACGTTTAATTTAAAAATATATCTGTGTCTTTCCAAAATTAGGGAAAATGTAAAGTTTTATTAGGTTTACTTTTTTTTAAGAAATCGAATTTCTTTCTTTTTAGGGGAAGTAAGTTTCGTGAATTTCGAGCAAATTGGCGTTTGCATATAATGTTAATAATTTAAAGAACAAACTAAGCAGCCCGAATTTTAAATAAACTACTAATAAAAGTTTTACTTTTTTCCGCCGTCACACTTTGAAAATATTCAATTATTTTTTGTTTCTGTGATGTGAAAAACTATGTTTCTCTTGTTTTATCTGTCCTAACACTCTTTCACAAAAAAACAGATGTCAGCACACGTGTCGATGGTCCTGTTACTACCTCCATGTTTACGGGAGAAGATGCAACCAGGATCCGACCTACAGGATTGCTGACGTCAACAGTTGGTACTTTCATCAACGAAGGCACAACAACAGAATATGCCACCAAAGTTTACGGAACATACGTAGATGGACAATACGCCAAGATTGTAAGCACCAGTTCGAGAGTGTTTTTCGAAGTCCCGACTGTAGGTGGTTCAGACGTTCTCGATCAAATAAGACCAACAGGACTAATATCTAGTATTACTGCAACTCGAGTTAACGGTTTTGCGACAACAATTCACACTACAGAGTATTATCGTACATACATTGATGGTACATATGCCCAGTTAGTGTCTAGCTATTCCAACGTTCATTATCCTCCTTGGCACACAGATCCTATTATTGCATCTGATATTGGCACAAAGAACTTTAGTCCCGTTCAGTCTGGACACATTTACCAAACAGCCATCAATGTCCTGGTTCCTCCTGGCTCTGTAGACAAAGATGTCATCAATGTGTCTCCAGTCAAGAAGAAGATTCACAGTAACATCATTCCTACAAAGGCATCAGACTCAAAGTCGACAAAAAGTGTATTGGAAGAATTACGTGGAACTTTCAGACCAATCAACGAACTGGCATCTGTTGTTGTCGGACTCGATCTTGTCGATAATCAAGTAACACCAGCAATCAATCAAGTAGTCACCGTTACAGGAACACATGGAGCTTTCGTTAATTCTGCGGATCAAGGAAAGGAAACGACATACAATGTTTTCACTGGAACGTATGTTAAAGACTCAAAAACTTACTTGTTCTTCTTTGGTAACACTGCTTTGAACAGCATTAATCCAACAAGCGTTAATTTCATAAAATCTACCCAAATCCCTGAACAAAATGATCAGGAACTCATTGTGGAGGAAGGAGGGAATGGTAGAATTGTCGTCAATGTTGGTAAACAAGTAAATATATTAGTTCCTAAAATAAAATCAGGCGATGCGGGTGATCCTAGCATGTTAACTGGAGCCGCGGAAATTGATGGAAGTAAGATGGGTGGTGTGTTTATTGAAGGATCGGAAGATACCTCTGGTTTCAGTATAAACGGAGCCTTGCGATCTCGACCAAATGTTGCAACAGAAATGTTAACGGTCACAATTGGTAAAGGATTGGCTCAAACTAAAGTGCTCAGAGAAACTATCAACCCTACTTCGGTACGAGCTAACGATCGTACAGTCTATCGCTTCTTTAATAGAAATAATTCTCTTAGGGACAGGTTTCGATTAACTTACAGTACTCAAACTGTTGGCAACAGAGGCAGCTCAGTAACTTTGAATCGTGGTGGTGACGAACGTGAAGAGATTGAAAATCTTCTCAAAGCCAGAAGAATTGAACTTCCTAAAAGAATGGCTCCATCTGAAGGTTTCAGGCCATCTAAAGTACAAAGACCAACTCTACCAACATACACTGTAGGTCAAGATCATAATTCGGAGACCGACAAAGAAGAAAATGTTCAAGTAGTTGTCAATGTTGAGCGTAACGTAGAAAAATATGTGGGAAATAATGCAACACTTCGACCAAGAAAGAATTTTAGATTTTTATCTACTGGTAGATCACGAGTGGGAAAAGCTTTTAGAGGATTCCAGATTATTAACGACAAGGAAGATCTTCAAGAAGGAGCATCTGAAATATCAACTGTTACTTACCTAGGTTTTGCTGAATTTACAACTACTATTGGAAACACTGTAGTAGTTTTTATGCCAAGAACCAAAGATGGTGCAGAGTTAAGAGCAGAAGGAAAACAAACTACCGCGTATCAAATTAAGCCAACAGTGGTTCGCTATCCTGCTTTATCAACCACAAAATTTGATAGCGAATCAAATAGAGTTGTATCAAGCATTAAAACCTTTTATTCACACACCCCAGGTATGGTGACTAGAACAGTTACTGGTCACTCCCTAACTATGGAAAAATCTGTACCCACAGTTGTTGTAGCCTCCAATGGAATACGACAGGATAAAGCTGGGGACTTCGATGGACCAATTCACCCATCAGATGTTGTTTTAGAAATTGTTGGGTCTCAAACAGTCATGAAAGACTTTTCAAACTTGAAATCTAAAATTATATTGCAGCAAGAAGGACTCGAAACTATTGTATATGAACCTGTTCAACTTATATCTCCTGCTGACGTGACATCACCAACACCACCAATAGATTCAGCCACAATTTCCAAAAGGCCTGAAGTGCACGAAGAAGTAGTCAGAGTACAATCAAATGTCGAGTCATTAACACAAAGTAGAGAAGGAACAGAGCCAACGAATATAAAACCAACTCAACCACTATCTTTTGCAAAAACAGAGACTCAAGTGTACAATACAGTAGATAAGTTTCCTATTGGGTTAGTTAAATCAATTGGTGGCACTAGGGCTTTCAATGGGACGACTACATTATTTACCTCACTTATCTATGGAACATACATTGATGAAAATTATGCTCAGATCATACATACAACATCTAGCATATTCTATGTTGCCGATAAGACTGAAAATCCAGAAATACTACCTACCTCCAGTTTAGAATTCCCACTTAACACTAGGACTACAATTTCATCAAAAGAGGACACGGAAAGTACAACTGATTCATCGACGACAACAACCACAGACCGTGACACAACTACAACAAACAATCCTTCTCTCAATGAACAGGAGACTACCACGGAAAGCAGAACAACTGCTGATACTTCAAGCACAGGGTCTCATGAAACTACTACAGAAAGTGAGCTGCTGAACGAGGTAGAAACAGGAAGAAAAATTAGCTCTAGACCAGGAGAGCAGGTAATTGTACCAGGAGACTCTAAAGATATAGGTAAAGGTCCTATCTCAAAACCTCAGAAGATCAACGAACAATCTTTTGGAGACATAATAACTCAAATTATTCCAACTACAGTGTACAAAACTTATACATATTTCACGACGTTCTTTATTTCTAGTGGCTCGGGCACATCAACAACTGTGACCAGTAGAGACGTAACAACCTCTGAGATTAAATACGTTACAAGTCTATATAGACCCCCAATTCAAGGTAGTGGAGTAGAAGGTAACTTGATTGAGCCTACTCCTAGTTATTCTATTAGTTCACCAGGAGAAACTACAACTGTAGGCAGCAATCAAGAGACAACAACAGAAGAATCTACTCCCAAATTACCTGAATCAGTTACCGCTCCCTTGACTACCACTCCAGTACAAATAGACACGGAGAGTGAAGAAGATGATGATGTGGGAGAAGGGGAAGAAATTGAACTGATATTCAAAACATTGTATACAACGTACACATATCTGACGACGTACTTCCAAGGCTCTACGTCAAGCGTACTAAGTAGAGAGGTTGTAGTCACTAATACAATAACATCTACCCAAGAGAGATTTGCCACAGAGCCCTCAGTGGCGGGTTTATTTCAAAGAGAGGACTCTCTAGTAGAAACTCATTTGCCTTCAAGTGAAATTGCTGCAACCGAATCAGAGCCACCAACAAGTGTAGGAGTTGGTCGTCCTACAACGAAATACTTTTCAGACTTGGATCCTGAGTTAGAAGCAACACCGACGTATAACAATGATATTCAGGATGATTTTGCTACAACTATCTTAAAAACGTTCTACACCACTTATACCTATTTTACGTCAATCTTCGTAGATGGTAAAACAATGGTATCTAGTAGAACTGAGGTCTATTCAAACGTCGTTACACCTAGTGGGTATATCATATCACCAACGTCCTCTTTAGAAGAAATAGCATCATCAGATATTTTCCTGGAAAGTTCTACTCTTGAGCCTAGCGCTGATGCTTCTCCGGTTAGTCCAACGGCGAATTTAGAAACTACATTATCCACAACTTACAAGTACAAAACCACAACTACCAGGAATGGTAAGCCATACGTCGATAATTATTATGAAGTATATACAAATGTAATATCTGCCGACAAGACAATAAGATCAGGAGTGCTAACTACTATAAAACCCACAGCTACAATTAAATCTCCCATTGCCTCAAGAGATATAATTGGTATTAATAATATAGCTCAACCTCTCATTGATCTTGCATCAAACAAGAATAATGACAGATCTTCAGAACATTCTGAGGTTACTACAGAGTCATCTACTTCCGAAGTAACAACAGAAACAACTACCGAAAACAACAAATTGAGTGACTTGAATGATTATTTAGAAGACCAAGAATTATCCGAAAGCAATACAGATATTGAACCATCTCCTACTTTAGTTCTGCAAACATCTTATACAACATTCACTTACTTTACAACGGTTTATCGTGGAACGACATCTGAAATAATTAGTAGGTTGGAGACGGAAACTAATATTGTGACTGATACACTAAAACCTCAGAACACGCAACCTGTTTACGTTAGTCCTGAACCGTCATCATCAATTTTCCCCATTACGTACTTTACCACATTCACATATTGGACAACATTTTATAAGGACGGAAATACCGTTGTTACAAGCAGAGAAGAAACCGTGTCAAACGTTGTAACGCCTGGTGTTGATGATGTTAAACCATCTACAATTGTGATAACTCCTACTGAAGCATTGAAAACAGTCACTGTACAACAAACGCCAGAACCACAACTGACCACGTATTACACAACTTACACGTATTTCACTACTTCGTATATTGGAGATAACACAATTGTAAATAGTAGGTTGGAAACAGTTACCAATGTTGTTTCAGGATCTCTCACACCCACGCTAGAAGACAATGAAATTCAGACTGCAAGAGCCATTGGAAACTTGCCTGTTAGTGAACAGGCTGTGCTTGATAAATCAGCTCCTCCAGTTAAAGAAAGTAAAGTTTTGCCCACAGGTCTCTTATCTACGATTGTGAAAAGTGAAGTCAATGATGGAACAACAACATTATTTTCAACAGATGTATATGGTACTTACATTGACGGATTATACGCCAAAGTTCTAGAAAGTTCTACGGAAATTATCACGCCAACGGCTACAGAAAAAGCAACAGCAACTTCATTATCGACTGGTGTTGTGTCAATTAATGAAGGCAGTATAGTAGATGCAGAAGGCTTAACAACCACATACTTTACAACTAAAGCTATTGGAACGTATATTGGAGACCTATATGCTCAAGTCGTTGAAAGTACAACAAGTCTCTACGTTAATCCAGATAAAACAGAAGAGCCAACTTCTACAACTGCCTTGAAGACTGGGTTAGTTCGATTAATTGAGGGATCAATAATTAAGGATGATACTACCACCTTCTATGAGTCTAGAATAATTGGTACTATAATTGATGGTAGATACGCACAAATTATTGAAAGTACATCTAGTTTTCATATAGTTCCTACCTCAACGGCCTCAGCAACTACTGTGCTACCAACGTCTACTTCAGACTCTATTACAACTACTGCTCCTCCAATTTTAGAAAGTTCTATAACTGAAACACCTGATGAAGAAGATAAAGAGGACAAAACCGAGGACAGTGAAGAGGAAGACGTGCCGAGTGCTGGCAGAGGACGAGTTACTTCTCGATTATCATTCTCTACCAAACGAAAATCCTTTGTACCCAGTATTAGACCATTCGCATCGAGAAATAGACCCACATTTTTCCCACGACGACGACCTACTAGCGCTACAATAATCACAAGAACAACGTCAACGCCTACGGTAACTGCAACCCCAGCTAATTCAGGCGAAGGAACTTTTACGAGGTATAGATTTAATAACAGACGTGGAGGAGGAGGATCCACTCAAGAAGTTCGTGCTACAAGTACGAGGCGATTCAGAGGAAGAGGCTCATCATCTCCGGGAGGTTACCATCCAACCTCCTCATCTAGTGGTTACTACAGCTCTACAGCTGGACGACGATCCTCCAGTGGTCGTATATCTCCTACAGCCTCTTCGAACAACTATGGAAGTTCTCGTAGAGGAGGAAGTTTCAATTTTAGAAGTTCCTATGTTGGAGTTGGGCGTGGTAGCTCAGATCATCCATTTGGTAGGTCATCAGTGGCGCTTGGAGCTAGCTCGAGGTATAGAATTCGACCTACCTCTACACTGAGAGGAGCCGTTCTTCCTACAACCCAACCTACAGAAGTAGAAGACAATACGGTTGATGAAGAGGAGTCTGGTACAGAACAGGACGAGAACCAAGCTACTGACGCCACAGAAGCTCCAAGAGAAACAACCACTGAATCACATTTTAGGAGGCCTATACGGTTTAGAAGACCTCCACCGACACGTGCACCAGCTGCAAGTCCTAGAACACAAACAACAGCTCCAAGACGTACGGCGTTTCGAAGAACCTTTGCAGGTCGAAACTCTGTAGACAGCGATCCTGCAGCTACAAATGAAGATAAAGCAGATAATAGACGAGGTACTTCAAGGTACAGAAGTCCGTCTTCAACTACAACTACTTCCGCTACCACTAATAGGCCTAGACAATCACGTCCCAATAGGTTACTAGTACTCAATCGACCTCGACCTACTGGTGGACTATTTCCTCCAAGAGCGCTTTTCCGGCGACCAGCTCAGGAAGAAAAAGAAGAGGAACCAGAAGAAGAAAACGAGCATAAAGAAGAAGAAGAAAAGAATGATACGGAGGATGAGGTTGAAAGTGGTGACCTTGAGGAGCCTGAGCAAGAGGAAAGCATTGATGACTCTGATTATGAAGCTTCAGAGCAAGTTTCCAAATCAGTTGCTTCAGAAAGCAGAAGAACAAATTTAGCTGCCAAACAAGCACAAGAGAGAAAGAATCAGTTGTTATCTATTGCTGCTAGGTTACGCCGTTCAAAACGTCAGGTAGATTATGGGTCCCGAAGTTCAATTGCCAGCAGCAGAGGACCAACTAGGTACCGGAGACCAAATAGCTCTAGTTCTAGGAGAAACTATTCTCCTGAAAAATCAAAGGAGGAAGAAATCGATAACACATATCAAGCACCAACACCCTCAAAAGCAAGTACAGCTCGATACCCTCCTAGATCTCGATCACAGCTTCGTATTAAACCCAGTACAACAACATCACGACCACAATTCACACTAACTAATAAAGATTCGCCGTATCGATCAAACTTCAGACGTCCTCCAGCATCCAGAAGAAAACTAGAAACAACAACTGAACGAACTTCCGAACGAACTCGTCCTAAACCACCTAGATTGAGGTCACATACTGAAGCTCCTCCTAGGTCCTCGACCAGACGCTACGCTACTTCTCAAAGAAGAAATCCTGGAAGAAGTCGATACAGATCAGACTACGATACCAGTGATTATTATGACTACAAAACTTATTCACAGCCTTCTTTTGATGGAACTATCACCGTGACTCATAAAATTCCAACACAAGTAACTATTCCTGTTGTGAATGGAAAGAATACAGAATACAAACAAGTGTTAACAGCTAGTCCAAGTACTGAAATCCTGCGACCTGATCAGTATACTGCAACTGAAATAGACGGAAATGCTGTACTTCTTGCCAGCGAAGTTACAAGTACGGGGTCCCTTGGAGTTACAGAAGTAACACAATTCATTATTAGAGAAACTCCTACTACAAGCGTTACGTTTACACCGACCTTTATTCGGGGAAGAAAAACATCTTTCTCGCACATTATCCCCAGTACTGTCTATGAGGTAGAAAGAGTCGTGAGCACAATACAAGATCCTTTGAATGCCAATGCTCCTTTGGCAAATATTTTATTATCACAACTTCTTTTAGGAAACTTTGGTATTCAGCAAAATTTCAACCCTCTTCTGGGGCTTAATAATCCAATAACGCCAGCTACACCGACAACCGAATTTAAAACAAAATCAACAACGTACGTGACTACAGTAACAGATTTTATATCAACGGTATTACCTGTTACACTTCGAGGAAAAGAAATTTTAACCACTGTTGTTGATAGTTCTGTAAATGTAATCACCGCAACAGAATTTATCACAGAGACTGTGGTTGTAACTCCAACTCAAAATGTAGGTACACAACTCAATTCTCTGTTGCTTCCTGCACTTCTTCAAGCTCAATTGCTTGGGCAATCACCTCAGCAAACAAATCCGCTACTTCCTTTACAACAGGCACAACTTTTGCAACAACAAGCACTTCTGAACCAACAGTCACCAGCCAATGAAGACCAACGTCGACGCCCTAATGGTCGCAGAAGAAGACCCAATAAAAGTTCAGAAGAGATTGACGAAGGTATTCGACCTAGTAGAGAGTCAGAATTTGACATTATTACCAGAGAAGAGATCAACGAAGACACTCCTACGAGAGAGAAGGCTAGAAAGAAGCATGGTAAACTTGCTCCATCAAAAGAACCTGATTTACCAAGACCTGTGGAAACAAGTGTTATTACATTGTACGTATCGGGTAGACGACCAGGAGAATTTAGCACGGTTCTTTCAACGGTGACACTTGATGGCAGCGAAAGCAGTTCTGTAGTTAAGCGAGAAGTAATTTCTCCAGTAGAGAAGAATCTAGAACCTTCAAATTCACCTTCTATAGAGACAAATGATTTACTTTCCTCCAGGGAAAGTAATCAAGAATTAGATTACTACTTAATGCCTGCAATTAACGAAATAGAAGGCAGTATGTTTAGTAGTAGTGTTTTAGAAACACAAAGTCTAGAGAGTATTGTAGGTGATGTTAGCAAGCACGTTGATTTGCCCTCCGAATCCAGTTCTTTAAGTGCGGCATCAACAACAGGTAAATCTTCCTCTTCATCCTCAAGCCAGACCGGTCATTTTTTATCGAAAGGCCCCGCTGAGTTGGCCCCACTCAAGCGGAAGGTCAGAAGTCCATCTCGGGGCCTTTTAAGCATTGAAGAAGAAGAAGAAGTAGAGGATAAAGGTAATGAGGAAAATCCTGTTCCTCAACCATCTCAAACCAATGCGCCTAGAAGACGACGAGTTCGAGTCCGTGTACCCGTAAATCGTCAGACAGAGCTTCATGAATCGGAACAAAATGAAGGTAGGAAGCGTGTAGTTAAAAAACGTATTCCGGTACGCAACAAACAAATTGATGATGAAGAAATTCCAGTAGAACCACAGCAAGAATTACTAAAGCTTTCAGAAGCACGAAATTCTGGGTATATTAACAAAGAAACTGACACAGAAACAACTCATGCTGACACAATCCAACCACCATTGGAGTCAGGCCAAGATGTCGGTAAAGACACATTTGGAAGGCGCAGGGTAAAAGTAATCCGTCACCGCCCAAAACCTCAAGGAAACAGTGACAACGTTTTACCTGATAATGCTCAGAAAAGAAGGATAGTGGTTACCCGCCGCCGTCGACCACAAGATAATCAAAATACAGAAACACCATTCATTAAAGTAGAAAATACTGACGTGTTCGAATCAAAGAAAGAAACTGCAATCAGTGTAGAATACCAACATAGTCCACCTACAAGTGTGCAACAAGATAATGTGGCTAGTAAAACTGTTAGTGGAAGTGGTAGACGCAGGGTAGTCGTTACAAGGAAGAGACCAGTTTCTTCTTCGACGTTACCAACAGATGCTTCAACCAGTAGACAGAGACACAGGGTTGTTGTGACCAAGAAACGTCCTATCCACTCGAATAAAAAGACTATTGCTGCTGAAGATGTTAGTCCAACGATTACACACGGAACACTTTATACAGTATATACATATTTGTATACACTGTTAAACACAGAAAAAGAGCCTGTCACTTCAAGCAATGTAGTTAGTGTATCGCAGGTTATTAAAGACTTGCCTCTTCAGACGAATTTTCCAAGAATAGGAGCTTCCGATGGTTATTACACTCTACAGGATAGTTTAGCAACAGTACATTTAGGTGAGAGAGTGAATGAAGGCATTACCACAAAAATTAATTTAGCATCTAAAACATTGCTCCAATTAGGAGAAGAAAATGATGATGTTTCAACCAGAAAATCGTTAGAACATGTAGTAAAACCAACTCACGAGCCTCAAAAGCTTACAATGAATGATTTTGTGGAACCTTCGTCACAAATTGAATCTTCGTTTAGTCATGAACCAGAGATTGAATCGGTCACACCGTCCTTTAAAGCTACAGAAGGTTTACCAAAACACCCCGTCTCCTCTACAGCTGTAAGAAGAAGAGGTTCAGTAAGATTTTCGCTAGCTCATGAAGGAGCTACAAAACAATACTCAGCAATTTCTCGAGGGCATTCAGAATCAAAGATACCCACGGAAACGCCTGTTATTGATACAGCAAAACCAGTAACAGATGCTGAACCTGTTTCATCTATATCCGAGGAGATCCTTGAAGAGGACCAGTTACTTAAGGACGAACCAGAACTGCTCCATTCAGAGGAGAAAGAGGATGAACATACAGAAGTTGAGGACGATGCAGCAAAGCTTGAAGGAAGTGATGACAAAGAGGAACATGAGAAAGATGAAGAGAAGGAACATGAAGTGACGGGAAGAGACGATGAAGAAGAGCCAATTGATGATGTTCGACATGAAGAGGCAGAAGAAGAAGAAGAGAAAGAAGAAGAACAAGAAGAGGAGGTAGAGGAGGAAGACGATTCAGAAACTTCTTCACAAGGCCCTCGATTTGTTCGTCCGACAAGGTTTAGCGTGACGAGAAAACCCAGTGAAGAATTCCTAAATCGTTTACAGAGCCTGAGAACCAAAGCCAAAATAGTTTTCCCTAGTCGTAGAACCTCCAGTTCCTCAAGAACTCGCACTCCCTTCCACTCAAGACTTTCTCGAACAAGGAAACCAAAAGTTTTTACTACACCTACCCCCACTCCCCTAATTACTCCATCAAGCTCCATCGTTTACAAATCATACACTACAAAAACGACTTTGCCAATTCACGGTGGTGAAGATTTCATTACATTAACTGTCCTCACTTCTTCACTGACAAGTTTAGCCAAGTCTGACCTCTATCTTCTTACTGCTTCACCCCAATTATTTGCTCCAGTGAAACCAACGGACACCGTTTCGTCCATTGTGGCAACCACGATACCAATACTTGACTCGAACGACATAGAATCAACGACAAACGATAATGAAATACAGGAAGATAGTACAAGTACTCAAATTATTGAATCTACCTCAAGTATTCCCTCATCAACTACTTCCCTACTCCCTACGCCAGAATTAAAATACACAACACTGACAGTTACAGAAACGCAACAAAAGACCTTTACCTATGTAATCACGCGCGTAAGTGGAGACGATAAACACGTGACCACTACTACGGAAGTCAAGCCTGTTACTACAACACAACTTCTGACACAACTAGTAACACCAATTGCAGGTGAGTAATTAGTTTGTAGTCACACAAAAATATATCTTCTTTAGCTTTCTTTATATTATTGTTGTTATTATACTTCTGCTGTTGTTATTATTATTACACTTTTAATTCTTCTATTCTTTCAAAATTTTCTGGCTTGTAGTGAGTTCAGTTTTTAACTATTAGTTGCTAGTTTTTATATTTCATGCTTTTCAAGTAAAGTTCTTGAACATCACATACTAACAATTCCTGATTGTTTAAAACATTTACTAGATTTAAAATATCTAAACTTTGCTTCTCTGATAATGAATTTGCAGTTTTATAATATTTGATAAAGGGCTCCTAAAATTAACATAGCTATCTAATATAATATCATGTGTCTAACAGATAAGGTCATTTGAAAAGATTTGGAATAGAGTTTAGTAACATTTAACATTTTTGCTATTATAATTACTTTAACAGGATAATCGATTAATATATTTCTAGATGTATTATTTTGAAAAACAAATAGTAAAGCATTGATGTTATGTGCTTGGATTCAATGAACTACACACACCGAGCCGCCGTAGCTCAGTGGTAGAGCGTTGTTATAGCATTCGGAAGGTCGTAGGTTCCATCCCACCGCCCAATCATCCTGACTGAGGGTTTTCCAGGGTTTTTTCCTCAGTCACACCAGGAAAATGCCGGGATGGCACCTCCAACATGGCCTCTGGTCAATATCTTTCCTCTCTCCTATTCCTGCCTGAGCCTTAGATGCCTAAAGGCCATAAATGAAATTCAGTGAATTACTAGAAAATCCGTTATGTTGTAAGTGATTTGGAAACGTACCTAATTCATATTCCATAGCTATATTCCCAAAGTATAGTTATCAACTTCTGTCCTATCGTGTGAAACAAACCTAGCTTAGACGAGAGTTTTTATAATTATTATTAACTCTTAATTTGTTTAAATTTACACATTTATGTGCTTCTGATCTTATTTCTGATTTTGGTTTTAATAATAATTTCGCGAAAGTTCAATTGATCATATATTGAATAACATTTTATAGGATAATAGAGGATTGAATCATACATATCTAAATAAAATAGCTTTTAGAATAAAAATAAACCTTTAGAGAGAAAAATGGATAAATTCCAATTGTTTGAAATAGGATTTAGTAAATACTTAAATAGAAGTATTATATTTAATGAATACATATTATAATTAGAATTGTTGAAACAATCTATTTAAGTATTTTTGATGTAGTAAGCTGTGTGTATCTAAATTTCAAATGCATAGAAAATATTGATTATTAATTCAAATAAGATCCTACGATCAATGTTTGTAATAGTTTAATATATTATTTACGTTACATGAAACACATCTTTTTAATAATGTACGCATGTCAATTCTTTTAGACAAAAGAACTGTTTTCTGCAATTCTGGAAAGTTACATTAGATTTTTCTCAAGCAAAATAGCATATGACTGAGTTTTTTGGAAAACTATCTTTGTTTTACATACTTCCAGATATCTTCGTACATTCGTTTTATTGTAGTATTAATCTGGACCAGAAGCGGCGACAAACCTGAAATTAGTTGACCTCAAATAGCCGCTTTCACTCCATCCATCATTTTTAAGTTCCATAGTTTTTGGCAAAGTCTTCGCTTATTGAATATTTTAATATCCTTTGCTAAGTAATTATGAAATATGCACGTAGTCACGGATTCAAGTCCTATGGAAGTTCATTAAATTGAGTGGTTCGGAGCCCACTTTAACAACGTCGGAGCTCAGAAGCTTGCTGAAGACCTTAATAATAATCCCCCAAACCATTGTAATGATAAAAAGAACTCACAAATACTGTTGAAGAGATTTGAAGATCATGTGAAATTATATACTTCTGGTTCTGTAGTCCCAAGTTACTATAAGAAAAATATAATATAGATGTATGCTACTGAATACATGAAAGCACACAAAAAAACAGATGCTGATAGATCACATTTGGAAACACATGACTTTTTTTTTTCTGAAAAGAAAGTAAATTGTCTCTTGAAATATTGAGAGAGTACTTACTCTATATTAGATTTAAAATCGTTAACTTGAGAATTTTAAAGTGTATTTTCATCAAAGCACTACATGTATTTTCAAACGATTTCAAAAAGTATGCTTAACAAATTATTAACATTTTTCCAGCATCCGTTGCATTTGCTACGCTCGGAGTGAGTGATGGCAGCAAACAACCAGGTAAATACATATTTCTACTCATTATTATTAACTAGTATAGACCACACTACATACAATGTATGTAACATACGGTGGCTGCAAAATAGTTTATCCATTTAGCGGAAATTTCAGTTGGTCATATTGAAATTAAATAATTTCTTAGAGTTCGCAGGAAAACAAAATTTCACCAAATTGTTTCTTACGAACATGTACAATTTAGTTTTTAAAAAAAAATGAATAAACATTAATATGGCAAAAATAAGTAATATTCTCTATTTAAGACCCTCAATGTTTCAAATGCCAATGTCTGCAATGTCTTAACATCAATAGACTGCTCTCATCATCTTTTATTAACTAAACTTAAATTATCTTTTCAATCTTTAAAATTTTTTCTATTCCGATTTCCAATTTTATACATAATACAGTGTGGGTGGGTGACCTTACCGAAATATACATATACGTTTCTTCATTGATTTTTTTTTTCCGACAATTTCGCATATTGATTTAATCTGTATTTAGAATTATGATTCAAAGAATTATAAAAGAGTTGAAATTATAAAATTGAAGCCCTGCTTATTAGAATCCCTTAATGAAGATGAGCCTGATAGGCAGGAAGAATTTTGTACGTAGTATCTTAGCAAATTTGACGACTTTGAAGATATAATTCTGTGGTCAGATAAGGTTCAGTTTAAATTAAATAGAAGTGTAAATAAACACAACTGTGTCTACTACGGTGTAGTGAATCCTCATCCTCTAGAGGATGAACCATTGAACTGTTCTGGTATTACAGTCGCCTGGGATGGGATTTTCATTTTTTTTTTCTATTTTCTTTCTTTCTTAAGAAACCTCGCAATGTTGAAAGACACAATCGTACCTGAGTTTAGATCTATGGATAATTTCAACAGACTAATTTGGATACAAGACGGTGCTTCTCTCCATTACGGAATATCTATTCATGAAACCCTTGATAAAACATTTCACACATGATTAGGGTGAAGACAAAGTGTTGAGTGCCAAGATCCACCCGACTTCACACCTTGCAACTTTGCAGCTTGAGGAATGATAATGTTTATGAAACAAAATCAAAACGTGTGAACGAGTTGAAAGATAGAATTACTAGAATTCCCGCACAGTTTGAGCGTTTAAAAAATGATCATGAAATGGAATGGTAACAAAACATGGATACCGACAACACAAGATGTCTTTTGTCTTTTGTATTGAACTTTAGTATTTGACGAAACCAAGATTGATTGTTTCGAAGAGGTATATATAAATAAGTACTTATAAATAAACAAGTAAATAAATATATCAATATAAATAATAAAATAGTGTAGAAAAAAGGGTTACTTACATGTTTGAAGACAGTTAGGTATATGGGAACTTCACACACACACACACATACACACATAAAAGGTGGCAATGTTTCGCCAAAGGCGTGGTCGTGATGATTGAATGAAGAAAGGTAGAGAGGAATTTTGATAAGGAATGGCTCTGTTGCCAACTGCCACCATTCATCAGAGTTGGCAACAGAGCCACTCCTTATCACCATTCCTCTCTATCTTGTTTTTTATTTTCCTCAGCGTGACAGCGTCTTTGGCGATTTCTTTTTCTTATCATTTATAAATAACTTATATCTAGATATATAAATATATCTAGCACACTATGGAAAAACTTTATAAGGCAAAAAAACATTTAAAAAATGCTTTTTGATTTTCACTCCTGAAACGTCCGTGCTTCATGAGCTGGTTGTCCCAAGAGAACCCTGAACATAGATCGGAAAACATAAGTGCAGGAAAAAGAATTAACTTCTCTTATTTAGACCATTGTTCGATTTATACTCTTTCTCCTACATTTTATCCTATAATGGTCAAAATCTCTTTGCGCCTCTGTGTTGTTTTATTCTTAATACCTAATTTGTTCCTCAGTTATTAAGGGCTTTTTTATATTATCTTCTCTAAAAGATAGTAGATTTGTAAATATAGTTCAAATCAGAAGTACCGGTATCAAAATGGTTAGTAACAGTATTATAGCGCGAGATCACAAGTTGAAATATACCCCAAAAAAATTGGTCACAGCACTGTTGGAAAAAGTATTTTCAAACCAAGAATTTAACCAAAAATCATTGGTTATGATGTACCCTATGTATCTTGAATGAACTGTTCAATTTTCATAATTGGGATCCATTTTTCTCGAAACATAAGACAAACATTCCATATCGAACTACTTGCATGTAAAATTCGAAGTATGTACATTTTACTTACATGTAATTGGCTTCCGTTGTTTCTGTGAAAAAAAAACAATTACAATGGTCTCGACGTTTCATATGCAACTGAATACATCCTCAGAGATCAATACGTCAAGGAAAGAAAATAAGAAAAAGGAAAAAGAAGTAAAGAATACGTTTGTTTGAAGGGAAGTAAAAATATCTGTTATAAATGTTTTACATTGATCTCAAGCAGTTACAATCAGGCATTCATACTTCCTTGCCTTCGTACATATTGTTAACCTTTTCCTTCCTCTTATTTTTTACGTGTTAGTTGTTGAGAATGTATCCAGTAGAATACGAAACGTCGAACCAGTTGTGATTGTTCTATAAAAAGAAACGAAGGCTAATTACAGGTAAGTGTGTTGTTCATATCGAATTATAAAGTTTTCCTTTACATCCTGGTTATACATAAGTTGTTATATGTATTTTATTTAATTTTCATCTATGCTCTAGAATCTACTGGCTTCGCTCATCCCAAGATCCTCAATAACCATGACTTATGTGAGAATTGACCAGGACTCTTATTCTAGGTCGTTTTAGAACTGAGGAATACCGTAGCAAAAGTTCCAATAGAGTTTCCAGTATTAGCAGAGTTTTAAAGTATACCACATGTCTAGTACCAACCCTCGAAGCAAATTAATTTTTACTTATTTTTTCATATTATGTTCATAAAATTGGAATTATTAAGAATAGTTGGTAATTTTCTCGTTGTTTCCTTTGACTCGATATACATTTTAGCTTATTCTAACCTTTTGTAATAATGTGTATGAAATTGGTTTGACCGTTATCTATTTTATATTTAGCTGGATTACAGTTTTTATAACCCTTGAAATTTTGTACGAACTTTGCATTATTTTTCACTGTTTGAATAGCTTTCCAGCTCATACAGATGCAAAGTGTCATCTGTCACTAGCATAATATCTTCATTAACTTCTTGACACTTAATACAAGTGTCACTTATCTTGTTAAATGTAGGCTATATCATCTCGTGACTAATGTGTGATATATCTTAAACTGATGAATAAGAATGATATGTCAGGAAGGTTCTCTATTTTTTTTTTTTTTTTTTTTGTGAAATAAACAAATAGTGTGCACAAAGGAGGCATATTTCCAAACAGTATTATTGTTTTTTGATATAAAATAATTAGTTTCCTTACCTGTGGACACATATGGATGCACAGAGAAGAACAACAACTTATTTGTCAATAAGTTTATAATTATTTATGTGTATTATTTTATTTTTTTCTTTTGTTTTTCAGGTCGCAACGAGTACTCTTCTATTGATCGAGAGAACGCTGCCAGATACAACCTTGCAACGAAAATAATGAGCAATGGTGTTGAAGTCATAGTTGCAGGTAATAAATTATAACAAATAGAATATTTTAATTTTCCCTCCATAAGCATCTTTCATTGAAAATAAAAGAGTAATTAGAAGAAAACTGCAGTAATTCAAGATTTGTAAACTGTCTACAGAAAATGTACTTACTTGGGTGCAACAGTCTTCAGTGTGTATAAAAATCGCATATTTGCTTGTTCGAATTCGATTTCAATGAAATAACAGAATCTAACCACTTCACTGGACTAGCGAGATGGGGCGAAGAGGCGAATCTTTGTATTATTCACAATATGTAAATATGCCGACAGTTTCTGTACAATTGAGCTGTTAGCAAGACAACATGCGACTGTGTATATTATATATTACTCAGACCAGGACCGGATTTAGGGAGGTATGAGTGACATTATCCATCCACTTCCAGAAACTTTTGAGTACGACGAACTACTACTTAGTCGTCGTTACCTAAAGTGTTTACTGGGATTACTGCACATGGCGTTTCAATTTCTTCCCGAAATGGTGTCTTGTCTCGGGTTTCATATGGTACGTTATATCCTTTAGGGTCCCTCAGAGTTAAAAATAGAGAGGTGTTAAATCAGGTGAATATAGGAGAAACTCAATCGCATTTCCTCGCCCTATTCACTTTCTACACTTCGTAGATGCGGATTGCATGATGACTCCATCTATCGAGTGCCGAAACATTCTGTTTATTAATGCCATCTATAAAGCGATCTTTTGTCAGTAATTTTTCATTATTTTGTATGAAGTGTGAAAAACGAAATTCCAATGATTACATTTTGGTAAAATGACATACTATACTGGTAATATCCAACATACAATCCTCAACTGGCACCACCCATAGTATTTGTGTATGTTAACATCAAATATAGCGTTTGAGTGTATTTATGTTTACTCTACACATCATTCTCTTGAGTTCTTGAAAACGCGTCGGGAAATCGGAATTTTGGGTGGAAGACCAACTTGTAGGCAGAACTTGATTACATCCAAATGTTTATAATTGAAGACTACATGAAAAGAACGTAATTGAGATGATAGCACAATTTTATTGTTCTTTGAAAAGGGCGTTTTTAACGAACTATTACGCATAAAGAAAATATGCATAAAGTTCGTCTATTTCAAGCAAATTTTTATTTGATGTGCAGGTCTACGCAATGCTAATTGGGGATTTTTTTAAAAAAAGTTTTCTCGTAAAATCAAGAAAATGGACATTCTTTTTCTGTGGTCTTCAATTGTGATAGACTTTATTGACAACGAGAGAAAATCAGTGCATAGAAGTATAAACCATACTTATCCTTTTTCTAAATTCTATCAATATTGGGAAGCTTGGGATTCTTGCGTGTTTTGCTTTATTTGTTTATTTTTCTTGTTGTACTTGTAGTATCCTCGTGGCATTGTTTCTACGTGCCCAGTACCTATGTCAACATTTCTAATACGAAATCACCTTTTGTTTAATGTACTCTTGCACTACTTGTACCCTTGTAATCTATTACGTTCTCATACACCTCTGTACATCAACAATACCTCACAGTCTAGTACAATAAGTGATCAAACCTTAGTATAGAAAAGTTGATTATAACATATTTGAGGTCATAAATGACGAAGGAAAACTGTGGTCGCGGTGACTCAATGGTTAGAGCGCTCGCCTCTGGCACTTGGGGTTGTCGGTTCAAACCCTGCTAGTGCAATGTGGGCTTTGTGGTAGACAAACACCGTCTGCGTGGGTTTTCTCGGGGTTCTTCCATTTCCTCCCACTTTCTTCATTATACCAATCATTCCATCATCATCCATCTGACCTGAGCCAAAGTTATCTAAAGGCCTTAAAAATTAAATTCAAAAGTTAATGAGAAGGAAAACTGACCTCATTGGCTATTCTTTGATAAAAATATCACACATGAATCAGATTTACTCTTTATTCTACGAGTTTGTTCGAGCTCAGTAGTAGCTTCAAGAAAGGCAAAGGGCTTATTTTTACCATGGTCATGACTCATGAAATAGGGATCCTGGAGGATACCAAGTTAGAGAAAACATGCTAGTTCACTCTATCTCACAGATGGTTTGAAAATGAGTAAAAACAAAAGGTTTGATGTGGAACTAAGGGTTAGTGAGAGAAATTAACCTTATGGTCTAGCACAGAGCGCCATTTTTCTTAAGTCAGCCACTCACTTGTCAGATCCACTCAGATAACATGTAAGCCATCTAAATACTACTGATATTGAAAATCGAAGCAATCTATCTCTACAAAAATTTATTTCAGAACTCACTTCGCAGTACCTACTACGGATATTATAAATAGCAATAGTGTGTCACATAAACTTCATTTGTTTTGAAATAAGTTTAAAAATAAAATCACAGAAAATTATTTTACCTGTCAGTCTAGCATTCATTTTTTCCTGTGCAATTTCTTTCCACAGATAAAAGACCTTGTGTTGGTGTATTAAAACTTCGTTATCATTTTATTATTTATTTTCATTTTCGTGTTTTCTTTTTATTACTTCCCTCTTTTAATGTTTTCATTAAAGTTATTGTTTATTACTTCCATAACTTTTCTCCCTCATATTAAAAAGAAGAAGTTTTGTTTGAAAGTTGACAAAAGATTTTGTCTTTAAATTGTATAGATACTTTCTTCTTGAAGTTTTCTTTCACGTCATATCATGCATCGTGTGCATTTATTCCCCCCCCCCCCCCCCCTACGCAAAAAATATTGCTTAGTAGCCTTTGTAATACTACATCCTAATTGAGAAGTGATCATTCTTGTATCCTCAAGTTCTCCTTTGAACTTTGCTGCCATATATGATCGTGTTCTCTAATATTTTTACCTTTGGGTCTTTTTAACACTCAATGAAACTTGATTGGATCGAGTGAAATGCTGTTCTGATTACGTTAGCAACGTCTTCAGGTAGACTTTTCATCATATTTTTTTTTAACTTTCAAAATTACGTATTTTGTTAAAAATTTGATCATCATTAACCCTCTTTTTTTAATTATTGTATTTTAGGAGATAGAACTACTTTGCCAGGAGAAGAAATTCTGCGAGTACTTTCTACAGCTTCTCGACCAATCACTTTGGCCCCCAGCACTTTGTCAGATCACATGTTGATGAAACTTCCGAGCAATGATAGAGAGGTAGGTTCTTAGTTTTATTCAAAAGAAATGTAGTCAAATTTCTTTTTAAAATGGATTTAATGAAAGTAATTCTAGTTCAACACAACTTTGTATTTCAGTATTTAAAAACAATTTGATCTTTCAAGTCATGATGTAAAAATAATTTTAATAAAAAGATTTGCTATTACATTAATGCATTTACTACGAATCAACAAATGAATTTTGTAAGTAACATTACTTTCCAGTGTTACTCGATTCATAATCGATTTCATTATGTATTTATTTTCCTTATAAATTAACATCATTAATACATATCATAAGGTCCTTCAACAATGAAAAAGTATTATTGTTGTTGCTGTTAGTAAGATTGAATCATGCTTCTGTATCCACCACTTTATTCTGTATATTAATATTTCAAAAGCAATCAACTTGAAAAATTAATATTTTAGACTATTTTTTTTTTCCTGTTATTAAACCAGAAAATTTCACTTATGTGAACCGACAGTAGTACTAAAATCAATAATTAATTAATCCAAACTATTTTTTTTTTCAATAAATGTGTAAATAAGAAATATAAAAGTCAGTGTACTCAAGCACATAACATATTTTTCTGTCTTAAAATATATTTTCTCATCACAAGTCAAACTTAGTACGCACTTTTCTCTTTATAATTCTTTGAATAACATAATGACAACATATCATTTAATTTCTCCTATGAACAAATATCTTCGAGGATTTCATCTTCAAACAATAAGTAAAGACACCGTATGTAGAAATTTGTTTCGTTGGAAAATCCAGAATTTTCTAGTAAAAGTGATCTCCAAATTTTGAGCATTTTAAATTTTTTGAATTCAAAGTTTGTCGATTCGGATCCACTGGCACATTATAGAAAGCTATGATGTGCATAGAAAAGAAAGTGGAATCTTTGGTAGCAAATGGCGCCAGTAATTGAAATAACGCTGTAACCGTTAAAGTAACACATCCAATCACCGTAAGAAGCATTGTACGGCGAGGCACCATTGTGGTAACTGTGATTTGACTGACGCCATTGCTGCCAGTGATTTCACCGTAAAATCAACGTACTTTTTACTACATTTTTCAGTGATTCTGCCATACCACCTCCTGTGGGGGTGTCATCCCCCAAATTCTTGATAGTACCGCCAACTTTATTTTTATTTTTTTACAGTCAAAAATCAATAAAACTCCACTTACACCCTCCCAATTTTGACTTTACACTCCCTAAACTAAAAATCCTGGCGGAATCTCTGACATTATCTAAAGTTTCATTTATAAAAATCCCTTAAATTAAATTTTAAAATATATGAACAAAACTGTTAATAGAAATTATAAATGCTGTGCATAATTAAACTCACCGAACTGCAGCAAGAAACATAGCGTCTTTTCGCATTAAACAGAAGCTATGTTTCTTCATAACTGACAACAAACTTTGTCTGTCACCTTTTAAGCAGTTTGCGAAGTTCACACTATTCTAAACATATCCAGTTGTTCACAAAATTCTAATTTCACTACACTAATTACACTACGCACACATTAGCTGCAAGAGAGTTAACAGTCAGATGTCTTTACAACCTTATTGAGCGGTTCGAAGAAACTGTCCATTGTTGTTGTCCTCTTCATTTTGAAACGCAATTTGAAGACAATATTAAAAAACACCAAGATTGGATTGAAAAACCGCGAACACAATAATAAGCTATTGTGTTGTACTTTTTTACATTTCAGCACAAAATTTGGCCTGAATCAAAGCTGCATAAAAGGCTATAAGTAAAAAAAAAATCAAATTTAAATTTAACAACAACTTGAAAGACACACAAACACAATTGACACCACGTGCAAACAAGGTTTAAACTGAATCAGATGTATTGCATGTCAATGGAGAAAATGAAATACTTGGCCTTACTTGGGTCATCCTTGGATGCAGAAAAAAAAGGAGACTTTTTTCCGCTCCAATAAACTTGTTGCCTTTCTCAGTTCTCATCAAGTACTTTGAAATTGTCAATTGTCAATCAGTTCCACGCGTGGTGGGAACAGAGGATGCCGCTTACTCGCGCCTCTAGTTTGTCGCCATCTGATTTTGTTCTGGTCGAGCGCGCGGATAATATTCTTATATACAATTCACACTAACTATTCATATGCACTCGAAGTGATCTTTGTCGTCAGAGATGCGGTCATATTTTGCTAAGTTTGCCACTGTTTCTAGGAAAGAGAGAGAGAGAGAGAGAATAGAGCAGAAGACAGAAGGAGGTAAATTATTTCAGGTTGACCTGTTTAGAGAAAGAGAGGAAAGACAGAAAACATTCTTTAAAACGACACCAAGAATCGGGAGAGGTTTTTCCTTTGTTAAATTGTTCTGTTCGTGTCACAAATAGATTCTTAGAATTACATAGGTACTTACAAACATATTAGCAGCTACTTTTAAGAGCACGTTCAGGCTTATCGCTGTGTTGCTTATTCCAAATTGAAAGCAAGTAGGGAATACACCAAAGGAGGTAATACACGTCAATGAATAAGATCTATGGGGTATGAGATCGAATTCTCTAATTGGTTGGTTTCCCTTTCCATTCAAAACATATTTAAAAAATAACGAATAAAATTACAAAGCAAGTAAATACTGGCGATCTTGTGAAGTCGGAGGATATTTCGGGAGGGATCAGGCTCCGTGGACCCCCTAAATACGTCACTGCCGCAAACGTTTAATTTAATAATAAAGAAGATAACAATACTTTCAAACATCAAAGGCTTTTTCTTCAAGTTGAAAAATAAAATTTGGACCAGTATGAATGTTAGTTTATTAAATAATTACAATCTAGCAAATATGAGACATCGCCCAAAATTTTGAGTTTAATCTTCCAAGTATATCAATGCTTCAAAGAGTGAAATAGTACTGACTGGAACCGTCTTCCGAATCACTCTGTCAATTCTGCTGAATTCAAATTTAGTTTGGAAAACATACTACGAACGGGTTTAAGGATCTTCATTATATAATCCCGAATGCTGTTTTTCTTCCTGTTAAAAAGTTTAGACAAAGTAGGTTGCATAAGTTTGGGATGATTTTCTTCTTGAATCACGATCTCAGGACTAGAATCTTTCCTTTTTTTCTCCATTTCTGTTAGCAATATTATGAAAAAGCTTTAGAACTCATGCCATCAATTTACGAATACTCCGTTGTCATCATTTAAGGGCTCTCATACTTAGCAAACCATCTGAACTGTCGAGAATGAAATATTCTAGTTGGATACGCTCACTGGCTGACTTGCTACTGTGACTTCCTCTTTATATCTGCTGAGATCTGCAGCAAGCTAATAGATGCTCATGTCTTTTAGACAGCATAGCAATTCTCCTGTTGTTACACTTCGCAGTGCTTCTTGGAGCATTTCAAATTTCCTTCATGGCACGACTTGGTACTAGCGGAGTAATATGGCCAATATAAAGGAGCATGTGTACTCGGGTTGGTAGTGACTCAAATATTTCTCTGGTGTTTCTGCATTTAATAGACATCTATTCAATAAACTTGTAGCTGAGGATAAGCGTCCGAGGAAAATTACAAGTCACTAGACAAAATATAATAGTCCAAGAAATACATTCAAATAATGCTTATAATAACAAAATATAAGTACACAAAGTAGAGTATACAAAGTCACAAAATTTCAGTCTTTTCATGTAGTTAATAGTTAGCATGTGTGATTCTTTACAAACCACATATAACACACAAAATTGTCCCAGTAACACAAAGCTGATTTAACGATGGAGAAAACGAAAATGTCCATGTTTTCAAGTGTTTATTCATTGTTTCAATAAAACTATTTTTCTCGATGTTTTAATTAGCCTATGTGCTACTAGAATAGGTAAATAATGACACATCCAAGAAAAGAAGAGAAATATTAGTTAAAACATGGTAAAATGGCACGGCTAAACTAACATATTAAAGAGTTGTTTAATATACCAGCCCGTTGCGTGTTATTTTGACTCTAATTTTATCTTCTTCTTTGCGAACATGCCTTATCGGATAAAGCTAACTACTTTCTTTTGTATTGTTTGAGTTCCTAGATCAATTATCTTGTATACATAAAGTAACATTGTCATATGAATTACGGATACAGGATATCATTACCTAAATATGCGTTAATTATGTATAGGCCTAAGGTTCGTTCATATAGAAGCCAAATTAACAAATTTAAGAAAGTAGGTAGCTTTTGCCAATAAGCCACGCAAACTGGGAGTCTGTCATATTAAATCAACACTGTGCTTATTTAATGTACATTATACATAATTTTATCATGCTTGCTTGATATAGGGCTTGTCAAGCGTTCACCCATGCATAAGATTCATTCAAATATTCAGAGTTCATGAGTAACATTGCCAAAACATTTTTTTTCTTCAGGATGCTTCCCATCTACATTTTCAGTAGCATGCATATCATAGTTATTTCAGAGTATTAAGTGATAAACTTCAATAAGTCTGATGGTTGTGTTTATTATACTTTTGAATTGAATCGCACATACAATGAATTGGAATATAATTTTAAGAATAATACTTGAAATATAGAACGTTTATTAAATTCCTTCGTTTTGACTATTTTAATTACAATTCTTTTTTTCCTTCTTATACTTACAGAGTGCTCAGGTGAACTTGTTGTCATCACTCCAATCACATACAGCTCAGTTCATCACCAAGACGTACCTGACAACGTTCACATATTTGACAACTTATTTGCACAATGATCGAACTATTATGTCAAGTAGAGAAGAAGTCATATCGAACATCGTCACAGAGGAACTTAAACGAACAAAAGTTCAACCCACACCTACAATGACGGCTGGATTTACATTCACTACAGGTTACGACAACCCATCCTACGTAACCAACACTTACTTTACAACGTTCACTTACCTAAACACGCTCATCGACGGTGAAGTTCCTGTTGTTGTGACATCAAAGGAAACCGTGTCTAATACAGTTACAGCACCGTTATCTGAAAATATACCAAGTACAGATTTTCTACAAGCGTCAGAACCAACGTATGACACCAATACTTACTTCAACACATTTACGTTTACCAAAACACTTTCAGAAGGAAGCGATGTTAAAGTGTTTAGCACCAAGGACGTTGTAACTCAAGTGGTCATTACTGAGGCTCCAATCATCGATAGAACACCAATTGTCGCGGCTCCAAGTTCACCTTTACATCTGAATAATATACGCCCTACATCCACTACGGAGGTGCTTAAAACTTACTTCGTAACTTACACATATTATACCACTACCACTGTAGGAGGCAGTACAGTTGTCAAAAGTAATATAGCTACCTCATCAGAAATTGTTACTGAAAAATTTTATTTGGCACCTAAGAAGACACCAGTCATACCTAACATTCGGCCAACTAGTACTCAGCAAGTAGTACCTACGTCAACATCTATGAGCCATAGTGATGATTTGCCTGTTCATGTGTACGCTACAAAGACTTACTTGACTACGTTCACCTACTTTACTACATTGCTAGAAGGTACCAAAACAGTTACAACTTCGAGAATTCATGTTTCTTCTAACGTTGTAACGGAAGCAATCACCACAGGATTGGATGCTGTTTATCTCGATTCATTGAAGAGTTCTTTCCTTGCTCAGAAATCGGATACTCCATTAGTAACTACAGTCATGCTTGAAGGGGAAGAACTTGAGATCACTGCAATGCATCCCACAAAGACTGCAACTTCACCACAGCCCACAACAACTCCTACATTTGAGGATTATACGGAATCTGAAGAACCCCAGAACGATGCAGAAGTTCAAGACCACGTTGTAGAATTAATGTCCTCTCAAGGAGTATCTTCAACAACGCCATCTAGCGATACTGTTATTACTGGATCTACAATAATTTTCTTCGATGATGTTGACCAGAACTCAGTAACACCTACGGCAGATCTTCTGGAAGCAAGTAGCTCCAGCAAAGTGATACCCAGTGAAGTAATCACAGGAGTAACAACAGTATTCTTTCCACAGGAGCCAGTCACCCAACAGTCAGAAGAACCAACAACTAAAAGTGCCATAAACACTGATACACCTGAATTCCTTTTAAGTAGTCTGTCCTCATCAAGACCACCAAGCTATTTAACTAGCACTATTACAGCATCTACAGTTATCTCGAATGAAAACGGTGTGATAACAACATTAGTACCCGGAGACGCTGTTATAGTATTAACTAGGCCGGATGGCAATATAACTATGATACCTGTTTCTGATCCGGCTTCGAAAAAGCCTAATCCTAATGCTGAAGCTGCTAGCAACACTCCTGGAAATGAAATTGCCGTCAGTGATTTACTGAGTCTTGGATCATTAGGAATCAATGGGCTAAATGCGCTTGGTCCTGTTATTAACGCAATGGCTGGTCTAATACAAAGTAATCTTCAAGGGCCTGTATCAAGAAGAAACGATACTACACCTCTACACACGGTGCCAGTGACTACACCATCCCCAGCTCCAGTGTACACTCCTCCACAACCGGTTCATGTTCCACCGAGAGAACCTGTTTACATTCCCGTAGGTGGATTAGCTGCGAGTGTTAAAAAGAGCGACAACTTTGATGACCTTATAAATAATGATCCAGAGGGAAAATTAAGAACTACTCAAGATGACAATGGCTGGCTGAAAAGTCAACAATTCCCACCAACAGATCAGGAATCTGCTGCAGTCGAATTTCCAGACACTGATGATAGACGACCTTTGCTAGATCGACCCTCGCATCTAGTAGTAGGACGTCCAACACACGAAACTCCTCTTCTCCAGGACGGAATTCCAATACAACCAGGCCAAGTAATTACAGCACACAGTGATGTTATAGTCGGTAAACCAGCTATTTTAGGCCCTCGTCCACGACCTGGATCTACAGACTTTCCATCACCACCAGTTGGTGCCGAAGCTCCTCACAATCATGTACCTCATCATATACCTTTACATCCTGTTCCTAAGCCTGGTTCTGATGTACCAATAGGAATGAGGCCACCACCACCTCCTCCTCCATCCTTCAAAAAGGATCAGGCTCTTAATTTCGGTCCAACTAGAGTATCAGTTATTTCTGGTGTACAGACTGTATTCTTAGGAAAGCCACCAGTTCACCACCCACATATTCCTGGACCCGTACATGTGGTACCTCTGAAACAAGGAGCACGCCCGCTACCTCACCCAACGCAAGTGCATAATCATCATCATCATCGTCCATCAAGACCAATTCCACAACCAGTATTTATTCCTGGTCAAAACGTTATTGACCGATCTACTGGACAAATCAAACCTTCACGTCCCACTGTTATACATGGTGCATCAACACAATTCTTTGATGCAAATGGTCGACCAATTCCTGATCGGAACCAACCAGGTTTAGAAGGTGATAATGTTCCGTATCCAGTACCAAACGATGAATCTTCTGGTATTAACAACCACAATGAAGGCGGACATTCTGTAGCGCCCCATAATGACGGGAAAGAAAGACCTCATGTGAATGGTCCACATGGAGGTAGACCACCTCGACCTCTTCCTCAAGTTGGACCTTCAAGATATCCTCCTCCACCTCATCACTCTTCGCAAAATAGACCCCCACCACATCACGGACCTAGACCTGGGCCACAAGACTCGAGGCCACCTCATTTCCACCCTCCACATCATCCTGATTTCCTTTCGGGTCCTGGAGTGCATCTTGTTCCTCATCCCTTCAGACCGGAGAGTGGGCCAGGACCAGTTATAATTCCTCTAAATCCAGATAGTTTGAAAATCTCGACGACACATTCTACCGATTTTATTCAGAAGCCGCCAACTCCATCTGTCAACGTGTTAACAGCAGAAGGCAATGACAATGAGGACGAAGTAAAAGAAGAATCAAACCCAAGACCTCTCAAACATGGAGAATCACCAAGTGATACAACTGAAGAGCCACCTGTCTCTTTTCTGGGATCCAGCGTTGTTAAAAAGCCAGGAGTTGAAGTATCTTTTGAAGAAGGAGCATTTAAGGAAGGAGATTCATTTGAACTAGAAGCACAGGCCAATACGCCAAGACCTGTATTTCCTTTCAAACCTCCCAGACTACCTCAAAGCTCAAGCGGGCACCCATCAAATTTTGAAAGATACCCACAAAATCCACAAACACATTTACCAAGACCATTTTCTCCTGGATTCCCACCGAGATCTCCCCTTTCTCCTGGCCAGAGAGAACCAATCGTAGAAGTTAATTTACAAGATTCAACTCACAGACCAGTGACAAGTAAACCTCCATCGAGACCTGGTAAACCACTTCGAATTCGTCCAGATCATCCATACAAGTTTGAGCTTCCGGAATTTCCAGTTGTACCGACTGGACAAGGAAGACCACCACAAATATCAGAACTTGATAGACCAATTAGTACTGAGCCTGGACAGAGGATACCTCAAGACGAAAACTTGACTCAAGATTCATCTCGTCCACATAACCAACAACGGCCAACCGGTTCAAGAAGACCTGAATATGGTGACTCTAGTTCACGCCCACGACCTCTGCCGCCCCAATTTGAAGACGAACCAAATGTTCATCCACCGAAACCATTTTCTGGAGGTTCAAGACCGTCAAGACCACGTCCATCTGGTCCAGGCCCAGTGTCTCGTCCTTCCAATTCAACGTTCGAAACTCAACGACCACCAATAAATGGACACCATCCTGAACTGCGCCCACCACACAGGCCACCGGTACGTTTCCCACCAAATAGACCACTACCTCCAAGAATAAGGCCCGGTACCTTCCCAACTGGTCCACCGAGAAAACCAATCAGACCACCACCAGAATTTGTACTTGAAACTCCTGAGTCACCTACTGTTCCATCAGAAGTTGATCAAAGCAGTAAACGCCCAAGTCCACCAACAACCGATGTACCTTCTGTTTATCCTCAAGATGTTCAAATTATAGCATCCATTGAAGGTGACAATAAAATCGTCAGAACAAACGTAATTAGTGGTGATAAAACTGTAGTAATTGAACCAACAAACACGTTGTCACCTAGTAAGACGGTTACACATTCTGTGTATAGTAGTGTTAGACACCCAACAAGAAGACCATCGATACGACCATCTATATTGTCTTCAAGCTCACGCACGCCAATCTTAGAAAGTAGTATTTCTGGCACATTAGACAGAGAAATAGTTCACTTAGCAACTTCAGCTATTACACCTACAAGCAAACCATCTCCAGGCGCTAAAAGCACTGTTCTATCTGGTGCTACTACTATCTACGGAGGTTTGTTTACAAGACCTCAGAGGCCGACACCCACCACTTCTACTCCTTTCACCCCTGCAGAAGACTCTCACCAAAATGATATAACCAACATCGTTGCAGGAGATATTCCTACAAAATACATCACTCATACTCAAACAATGACCCAAACTGTTACTCAGAAAGACACAACTGTAGTATACAGCTTAGGTCAACCGGTGACAAAAACTCTCATACTAACAAAGACAGTTCCGCCACAAACCATTATATCAACAATCGTTGGAACAGTCACGGAGATACACACATTGGAACCTTCCACTATGACCGCCACTGTTACTAAGACTGCAACAGCAACTATTTCTGCAACTGTAACCGTCAATCCACCATCAACTGAACCACCAAGGAGAGAAAGTACCACTACTGTCAAATCTAAAGGAGGAGACACTTCTGGTCAACCACCGAAATCGCCAGTTCAAGCTGCCGGTTTCCCATCTTTTGCTGTAAGACCTGGCACAAATAAGAAACAAGAAGTTACAGGTAGGCCAAGTGTTCAGGTGGAGATAGACCAGGAAGAAGCCAATAAGGGAATAGAATTGGAGAACGAAGTGAATAGGGTAGTTGAAAGCGGACCAGCTGACAGACCTTTCTCAGTGGATCAACCTGAAGTTGTGGGCAGGTGTCAACCAAGTTGCAGTGCTGCGAGAAATGAAATATGCCAAGAAGTGGAAGGAAACTTCCGGTGCGTGTGTAGACCTGGCTTTGCGAGAATGTTCCCGGATAGACCATGTAAACGTAAGTAGTTTTCGTGTCAATTTGTAACTAATCTAAAAAATATTGAGTATTTGAGACACTAGATCTTTATGTAACACAAATGATGTTATAATTACGCTCAATAGTACAGTAATTAATTAATTTAGAGTGTACACTCTAAATTCCGCATGCTACTTGGTAACAATAAATTAGATTGTAGAGTAACATAGATTGTTAGAAGATGAGGGAGTAACATTGACAAGGTGTGAGAATCAACACTGAAAAGCTTTTATTTAAATTTTGTTTGTAGCCTTTAGGTATCTTTGGCCCAGTCCATTAAAAACATCTATGTGCAAATACATTATACACCTTTCAGCTCGTATGGAAACAATTTGAGAACATTTTAAACTGAACGGATTTTACTGAATTTCTTCTTATTTAACTTTATGAGTATTTCTATTTATCAGAAATTGTTGAGTATTAGCATTAGTATTAGTATTTATTTATTTTGTATCGAAGGATAAACCCATGATACATACTACAATGAGTGTTATTTCTTACATATTGTCTGGATATCTATATTACAGGAATACCTTTCTATATGCAATTATGCATCTCCATATACATAAACACACATACATACGAGTTATTTAAATTTGTAAATTGTCTCTTCCCTCTTTTATAGTAGAGCGGATATCGTTCTTCATCTGTGTCAAGGCCTCGCTTCGTTTTTTGAGTGTTGCTTTTAACTGTTTAGCAATTAGTGCCAGTTCGTTTTCGTCTGCGCAGTATAAGATTTTGTCCACTGCGTTCTCGCTTGTCCTGTATTTCGAAATGACCACTTCTTCCCTTATGTCTGTATATCCTACACAATCGAACAAAATGTGACCTTCGTCTTCCTGCCCCTTACAGAAGATACATACCCTATTCCCGTCTTCATCTTTCTTTCCTTCCCATTTCCACGAGCCCATTCGCAAGATTGCTATGGCCCTTCTATTTTCCTTTGTTAAATCTACATACTTCTCTCGCCCTGGTTGTTTTTTAAAGTTAGCCAGTTTGCAAACCGATGGTTTACTTCTACATTCGGCTAGTAGGTTCCTGAAAGCCTCATCTACTACGGCTTTGTTTATGTCCTTCATTTGTTGTTTTAGAGATTCAAATTTTAATTCTATCTCCTGTCTCCGGATACCTTTTAGTATCTCTTGGATTCCCAAGAACCATGCCCCTCCTTTGCCTTCCGTTTGCGACATCAGACATAATGTTTGTAGCGGTTTCGTACTGGCAGTCAACAATTTTACCCAATAATTTACTGCCCGTTTTTTTACTATCATGCTCGTATGTATTCGACCTAACTCGAGTAGCACCCCACTATTCGAGGCTGATTGTGGTACTCCTAATATTTTTGGACTTTATTGATTACTCTATCTCTACAATCTACCCCCACACTTCCCCCCATATGTCAAAACCGGTTGTATCATAGCGTCAAATATTCTGAAAAGCATAGAGATGGTGGTATTCCCTCGGTATAGTAATCTACGTGCGACAAAGAGCCCTTTTTCTGTTGCTCTCAGCGCCGTTTTCTGATGCTCCGCCCATTGCCCATTGCTATTTAGTGTAACTCCGAGATATTTCAATGTTTGTGTTGTTTCTAGTGCGTTGTCCTGATAATACCATTTTTCTGCTTTACTTAACTTGCTACCCTTTTTAAATACTATAATTTTAGTTTTGGTAGTGTTGATTCTCAGGTGCCACTTTTTGCAATATTTGTCCAGCGTGTTTAACATACGTTGCACACCCACAGGTGTTTTTGATAGAGCCACCACATCGTCTGCAAATAGGAGGGATGGAATTGTTTTGTTCTTTATGTGTGGCGGGTGTATTTCTGCAGTCTTCAATTCTGAATCTATATCGTTTATAAATAAACTAAAAAGAACAGGTGACATTTGGCAGCCTTGTCTAAGGCCAATATGTGACTCTATCGTTCTTGTCATCTTTCCCTGCGCCATTTTTACACTAAATTCTACCTTTTTGTACAACTGTTTAATTCTCTGTATCATTAGCCCTGACATTCCAATGAATTTGAGCTTAAAGTATAGTGCTTCGCGACTGATCTCATCAAAAGCTTTCTGAAAGTCTATAAAGCACCCGTATAGTTTCCCCCTTTTCTTTCTAAGTTCTGTATCCACTAGTGTTCTAATTACAAAAATGTTGTCTATTGTGCTAAAACCCTTCCTGAAGCCTGCTTGTGCTGGTATTATTAAGCTGTGGTGTTCTGCCCATAATTGTATTCTGGTGGCCAGTGAAATTGTTGAGTAATCTATTATCTCTAACAAGGAAGACGTAGAGGTTTTCGTGTTAAGCGACTGGGCAACGGTTAGAAAGAGTTTATGATTGTCTATAAACCAGAAAAAAAATCGCAATTCTTTTCTGCAGCATTTTAGACCACAATCCTTTCTCGTCCTTGCTGTCCATAGGAACTGGAAGGGAAGGCTTTAATCCTTCCTTGGATTTTAACATTTTCATTATACCTTTAGTTAAAGAAGTACTAGTTACTACCGTCCTTATTGCCAAAGGCAACTTTAAAAAAAAAATGTAACTTTATTGGTTCAAATAAATACTCATGATATACTCACAGTATCGTTCTCAATGCACTCCACTGATTACACTCACTCAATGACTGCACTCACTTTAGTTTTAAAAGAAGTTGTAAGAAATAAGAATATATAAGAAAGTTTACACTTAACTAATCTTTACAATAGGATAGTGGAAAGGAGTTTTCTTGTAATATTGGGAGTAATTGGGTGTGAATATTGATAACTTTATCCAGTGTTCGATTTGTGTAATTTCCAGAGAGGGGGAAGAATTAGCGAGATATGTATTATACGGCATTTTCGGATCATCCATATCCCAGGTTAGAGGTAAAAAGTACCAGAAAGATTTTTGCGGAGAGGGGGATAATCCCAACCATCCCCCGCTACAAATCGAACACTGACTTTATCAATATAAAGAATGTTGAAATAAATTCAATTAAACCTCTAATCAGTCTTGTACTTCAAATTACCTAAGTGCATTAATTTTACTGATTATTATCATTTCTCCCTGTTGAAAACGGTATTTTGGAAAAAGATGGTTTAAAAAGATATATAGATCGATATACATACATATATTTTTAAAGTTAGACTTGTATATAATTTTTATCTATTATATTTTAATTGTTCCCAATTCCATTTTATTAGCCTAATTATGCTTCTTTGCACTAAGACAAGCTGTAAGGATCTTAACTTTTTATTGGTATGTAGTTTATTTATTGTATACGTGATCAGGCCTGATTTCACATAGCATAAAACGATATGCGAATTTTGTACTTCGGTAGAGTGTACGACATTCTGTTAGGTGTAGTGTATAATTTCACTTGTCTATACGCTTTGTGAATAATAGAAAAGGAGATCACATATTTTTTTTAATTATTATTATTTTTAAGAGAGTTCAAAATATACACAAAATATTCAATAAGTTCAAAAGAGTTTACAAGATATTCTGGTAAAAATGTATTTCAAACTTGTTTCGTTCTATTTTTTATAAAAATTTACAAGAGCAACGAAAGTATCATAATACTTTGTACTATGATAAGTTGCAAGTATTTGAAGAAGTGGGTAATTTGAGATGTGATTAAAAGATTGTAAACGAAGAACAAAAAATAGACTATTTACATGCAACAAAATAACGATACGTTTACCAGTGGCGTACGTGATTTTCTCTGAAACTGTAAGCGATACACGGAAATAAATAAAAGGTTAGGAGCAACCCAAAAAAGGTTGATGTAACAGGTTCAGTTGATAATATAGAGCCTAATAAGTGATAGCTTACAGCAACGCCGCCGAAAAGGTTATATCAGTGGGTTGATCAAACTCTGCACGTAGCTTCTTATGACGGGTATGATAATTAATTGTATTCAGTTACTTTAACCCAACTCCCATCCCAACGCAGTCTGAACGAAGACCCCTAAAACTGTTCATGGTAAAATCGTCTGCAAGCAAGTGATTGTTACAATTTACACTGCATGTATTATCTTGAGTTTATGGTCGAGAATGTGGTTACTTCGTTCAAGTTGGGCGAGTGTGTTCATTATACACACTTTCAATGTTGCCTACCATACTTACTCATTAATAGAATATTAATAATAATTATTAATTATAAATAATACAATATTCCTAAATTTATAGTTGACTAGCTAGCTCCTACGTTTAATCTGCCTTTAACCTTAAAGTTTTGACGATGGTATAAAACTTCAATATGGAAGCCACCCAGAGTTTAATGACTGCCATCTTGAATGTAGGGCATATGAACTACAACTCGGTTCAACTGAGCGTCATTATGGTTAAATAATAACTCATTCTCACAAGGTTAAATTTATATACGCATTGAACGGTTCATATACGCGAGTAGTGGATCAATCACATTATTTAAATTAACCATGTGGGTTGTTTATTTCTTCAAATACGGAACTAGTAGGTAACTGATTAGCCACGAGTTGGTTGTTTTTAATCAAATTTCTGTTAACACGTTTTCAGTGGGTTACAATTTACCTACAGTATTAGGAACTTTCAGGACTGAAAAGCATTGTGGTAAACATCCAGTATGTTGCCTACGACCGTTTTTGTTAATAACCTAGAAAAATCTCGATTACGTTAAATTTATTTATTTATTTATTTATTTATTTATTTATTTTTGAGTAACGAAGACTCAAAATGTGTATTCAATTATTTTGTAGAAAACTTTGCTATCAAATAGGGAGCATGATGTTAACTATATAATTCTTGCTGGCAAATAGGACAACACCGGAAGCATAATGTGACCATAATCTTTAACTGTTGTTCCCAAATAAAATGACAAAGTTACCAGAGACGCAGACATGTTATAGACTGAATAAATTATAAATACATTAAACGTTGCAAGAAATTCTGTTCTTTAATGTGTTGTATTTAATGTTCAAACTAGATGTATTACAGCCCATAGAAAATAAAATGAGGCTCTTGAATAAGTGAAACGGGTAGTTAATTTCCTGTACATAAATAGTTTATTCCTTTTTCTTTTACAATTTTTACGTATTCTCTCATATATATAATATATATTGACTATCCATAACGTGATTGCACATGATATTCTGAGATATACATTTCTTTACAGCAACTTACACTTATGAAATGAGGTTACTACTAGATCGTGTGAAGAAGGACAAACTTCGTTACGTGAAGTCATTGAAGGACAGAGAGTCAAGGGAATTCCAAGCATTGGAGGGAATATCCAGAGAAAGTCTTGATCGAGCTGTGATGAGATCAGATCTTAGAGATATCTTCCATGGAGTAACAGTGACAGGATTTGATCCACCAGCACATGAATTGCGACCTATAAGAGAAGGCGTTATGGTTAATTTCTTTGTGCAGGTAAGATAAACATTTTAATTATTTAATGTTTTAGGTCGTAATTTTCTAATATGAATACTTATAACAATAACAACCACCGGCGTTACAAACCGATAGGTGCTGAGACTGTCCCAACGTCTCTGTCCGCGCTTGGTGGAACTGCATCCACCTGGGTGTCGGGAGTGTGGTCAGCATTGCGCGTCATCTAGCCGCGAACAGGCGTATTAGAGGCTTTCTAGACCGAGTGGCCGTCACATCTTTATTCACGTAACTTCCCAATTTTCCTCAAGACGCTGGTGGACGCCGAAAAGTGGGACTCCAGCCGGAAATTGAATCCGGGACCACGCGGACATGAGTCCAACGCTCTAACCACTAGACTATGGAACCCCTAATATGAATACTTACTTTTAGCTATAATAAATCGTAAAAATAGGCAACTAATAGTCTATTAAAGTGACTTTTTCTGAAATAATGAAATTGTAATCCGTATTCTAATTCAGTTAAAAAATTACTTTCTTACATACTTATATGCAAGGATCATTAAATCTCCCTTCCTGCAATTCACAGATTAAATACAGACAACTGTCTGCGCTGCACACACATGTATTCCTAAAACTCAAAAGTTGAAATAAATAAACATAAAAAATTTGAATAAATATTAAAATATCAATATTCTTAAATTCACAGACTTACTTATTTTTTAAGTATGTTCAACGTGTACGACACATCTATTGTAAACCTACCCATAGGAATAAAATATGAAAAAAAGAGATAAAAATCAAGTCTCTTCATTATTCTGTTATGACTGAATCGCAAGCAGAAAGAACCTTACAATTGGAGTCAACTCTTTAAACGGGAACTGCTCGAATAACTCAAAATATTTATTTCACACTCAATATTGCATCTCTATATAGGATCCATCTGTAGCAAAAATGCTATTCAACCTTTTGCGTTCATACGATGCAGTATTTCTGTAGCAAACTTCTGTCGGTGTGGCTTCTGACTGACTTCAGTTTTTTTATATATATATACTTTGTAGGGAAACCAACTTCCGATAATTAACCAGAAACGTCTTAGATCACGCATAATTTGTCTTCACATCAACTCACTTATTTTCCATAAACTAGTTGATAATTCCTTTCCACTAAAATCGTTGATTTTGTCTCTGCAAACAACAAGATCACTTGTGTTCGCTGCTATGGATTCTCCATTTTGCAGCCAAAGAAAGCACTAGGCTACCGACAACTTCCAAATTGCAAACTAAAATTCTTTTGAGTCGTTCTTTCTTCTGGTAGGAATAATTATCCATTAATTCTCGCAATTTTTGTTTGAAGTGTGGGAGGTTTCAACGGAACTTTCTGTACATTTCAGAACTTCAAAAATAAAAAATAATAAAAAAAAAGTGGTAACGTTTAAAAACATTTTTGTAGAAGAGGGAGGTAATTGAACAACTTTGTGTTTTAGCCTAAAAAATTGTCAGTATCCATTCAATAATTCGAGATAAAGAGTTCTAAATATAGTAAAGGCTATACAGTTTTTTAAAGAAAGAGTAAAATCATTGTTAAGTACTATTTCTTGTGTACTCTGTAGGAAAAACGTCTATTTACTCAACGTTTCTCTTTCTTTTTCAGTTGTCTGATAACATGGATGAAAAGACGTTGAAAGAAGTCTTCAAGAAATCTCTTCGATCGACGAATTATAGTCTAGGAGGAACTGACCTTTATGCAGCTAGAGGAATAGACCATCTTGAAGCCAAAGGTATTTGTCTACTAACAAATTACTGTGTATATAATCTAAATAAGTTATATAAAACTATGTTAACGAAATATATTTTATCTTTAAGCAAAATTAACATAATGAGTGTTTGCCTGTGCTAAAAAAA
>JAGDQP010008589.1:0-62407 GCA_022664845.1 Lepisma saccharinum
AAGAAAAGCATCAGTGACAGGGCACGCCGGGTATTAAAGCGCATTGTCACGCGGAACCGTCGTGCCACTGCGGCGCAAGTGACGGAGGAACTCAATCAGCACCTCCCCCAACCTGTTTCGACAACCACAGTCCGCCGCGAATTACATGACATGAACTTACGGGGTCGTGTTGCACGGGCCAAACCTCTCATCAGGGACCAGAACGCTTTAGCACGCCGCAAATGGTGCCGCGACCATGCAACTTGGACCGTTGACGACTGGAAACGTGTGGTATGGTCGGATGAGTCACCATTCACCCTATTCCAAACCACGGGCCGTGTTTATGTGTGGAGAACGCCCAAAGAAGCGTATGATCTGCAGTGTCTCCGCCCAACTGTGAAACATGGCGGCGGCACGGTGATGCTGTGGGCCGCAATATCATGGTTTTCATTGGGTCCTGTGGTCACACTTCGCGGACGCATCACTGCCAACGATTATGTCGCAATTTTAGGAGACCACTTGCATCCTATGGTCCGGATGTTGTTCCCGGACAATGACGCCATATTCCAGGATGATAATGCACCCATTCACACAGCTGGAGTTGTTGCAGCGTGGTTTGAGGAACATCGGGATGAAGTTCAACACCTCCCCTGGCAGGCCCAATCCCCAGATCTCAACATAATTGAACATCTGTGGTCCATCTTGGAAACACGACTCCGGCGACGATTTCCACCTCCATCCTCTCTCACAGAACTGGCCGATGCCCTGCACGAGGAATGGTGTAATATTCCACTTGCTACCATTCACGACCTCTATGCCTCCATCCCACGTCGCATCAAGGCTGTTCTGAAGGAGAAAGGTGGCCCGACACCATATTAATCTGGTAAGTTGCACTTTCGTTCAGGTGTTTCCATTATTCTGATAAGCATCTGTATATATCAAATGATAAAGCAGGTAGAAAAAAGGATACTTACATACATTTTTAGACAGATGTACAATAACATCACAAACACAATAGAAAAGTAGTACGTTTCGCAGTAGCGTTTTCAACTAGTAGGAGAGGAAATGGACAGAGCGGAAAGGTGCGGGACTGGTGTTAAGGAAACGCCATATTGTCAGCAGAATGCAGCGTGACCAGGTTATGGAGGCGGGAAAATGACTAGATGGAACGGAGAAAACACCAAATTGAGAAGAAAGTGCGAAGGTTACTAGGAGCAGATATGGGGCTTCCTGAAGGAATAAAAGGGCGCAGAAGCAGAGGGGAGGAGGAAATAATAATAATAATGAAGAACAAGAAGAAGGGGAGAATAAAGAAACAATGTAGAAAAATAGAGTAAAAGTGCAACAGAGACGGAACAAAGAAGAGAAAGGAAGAAGGAGAAAACACTGTGTTGCAGGGAGTTACAGGCAGTTGAGGCCGGCTTCATTGTTTGCGGAAAGGAAAAAGATGTTCGTCCGCTCCCATCTCTTTCTAACTGTGGCAGGTGAGTCAGGGTTCAGGACTTTCAGGATTCTCACTCGAAAGCTTTCGTCAAAGGTGCAACCGTGATAGGAAGTGTGTTCAGGTATGGGGAGGTGCGGAAGTTGAGATTTGGAGGAATAGCGATGGTTGTTGATGCGCTATGTTAGAGGAGTTTGGGTTTCGCCAACGTAGAAGGCGAAGCATAGGTTACAAAGTAGGAGTAAGACATGCAACTGTCGGGAATGTCGGAAAGAGTACGTCTTGTGAGTGACAGGAGGTACGAAGGAAAGACTGGGATCAAAAATAGGACAAGTTTTGCAGCGGGGTATATTGTAATTGCCAGCGTTGGGGGGAGGGGACGGGATAGGTCCAGTTCTGGTGAGAATCGTGTTGAGATTCGGAGGTCTGCGGTAGACAATTTTGAGGCACGACGGGAAAACTTTCAGTTTGAGTTCAGTATATATATATGTATATAAGATGGTAAAAAGGTAGAAAAAAGAATATTTACATAGCAGAATACCGAGACAGGCGTACAAGAACTTCACAAACACAATAAAAAGGCGGCAACGTTTTGTGAAACCGTTTTCACTTGGTAAGTGAGAAAAAAAGCACGCCATGTTGCCATATATATATATATAACTAATAGAGAGGAAAGCCTGAAAAGAGCAATTTAAGGTAAATTTATGATAAAAAGGAAAATATTTACAGCTTATTAGTTCCGTAGAAAAATAAACACACACACACGTACACAACACTAATATTTGCATAGTTTCTTGCGATATTTCGGTATTAATGCCGTAAACTTGCTGTACAAGAGAAGAAACGCACACACGTAGACAGAACAAAAGAGTAAGACAACAGTAGCGACACGTAGCGGACGGCGCATGGTTGGAAAACCGTTGACTGATGTATGGTGCGTGGAACAATTGACAACTGTACTTCTAAGGGATAGGATTGTGGAAGGGACAGGATAGGATTGTGGAAGGAAAAGTGTTGAAAATGCAGAGAAAATGGATAAGGGTTATTGAAGGTCAAGTCCAGAAAACATTTTCGCGCTTAAACCATGAATGAAGGACCCCTCCCACAGACGGCCTGTCGAGATGCTGGTCGTAGGGGTAAAATGTGGATTATGGCAACAAGGAAAGATAGGTCAAAATTGGTGTTGCAAGACTCGGTGTGTAAGGAGACGGGTTTGTTAATAGTGCAAAAGTGGCGATTATTATTAACGCGATGTTGAAAAGTCCACTTGTTTCCCCCACATCAAATGCATCACAAAATTTGCAGGTTAGGATGTACAGAACATTAGAGGTGTGGTATGTACCTTTGGAATTTAGGGTGTACCGGCCATTAGCAATATTGATACTGACTGTGGGAGAAGTGGTGAAAATGGAGCAGGTCTTACATCTGGGTTTCATGCAAGCATGGACACCGGTTTAGGGCGGTGGCGAGAAAGGATTTGTTTGGACTAAGATGTTTCTATGATTAGGTGGATGTTGAAAAACTAATCTAGGTTTGGTGGGGAATACTGATCTTGTGTGTGGGTCAGATTGGAGAATGTGGAAATTAGAGTGTAGGATTTGTTTGACCGTGGTTAGTTTAGTATGGAACTGGGTGATTAGAGCCGGTGGATTGGGGGTTTGAGTGGGTTGAATCTGTTTGGATACATGGGTAGCCACGGTTCACTAGAGCTTCCTGGAGGCGTTGGTTGTAAGTTTCAATAGCAGACGTGGTGGAATTAAATCGTTGTTCTCTGAGTGCAAGGGAGAAAGGAATCGCTTTCTTGGTGTGGTAAGGATGGGAACTTGAGTAGTGTAAATACTGAATGTGGTTGGCAGGTTTTATGTGAACTGAAGCATTGAGGGTATGGTTTTCTAAAGTGCTGTCCATGTCAAGGAATGTGACTCTTGTGTTGGAGATGGACTAAGTGACCTGTACAACACGGAATTGGTTCAGCTGTTCTAGGAATGTGTTGAGACTGGTTTCACCACGATTCCATAACATCAGGATATCATTTAAGAACCTTATTCGAAGTAATGGGGTCAAAGGCTGAGTTTATAGGAAATCATGTTCAAGCTTTTCCATAAACAGATTGGCATAAGAAGGTGGCGTTCTCGTACCCATGGCTGTGCCTCGAATCTGAAGGTAGTGTTTGTCATCAAAGGCGAAGTTGTTACATGTTAGAACTAGGTTGGCCAGGTTGCTAGGTAAGAAGGAAAGCTGTGGTTGGAATATGAGGTTTGGGTCTCTAGTTAAGGAAGAATTCCAAAGCTGCTAAGCCATGGGCATGAAGAATGTTGGTATACAAGGAAGAGGTACATCTATGGTACAAAGCAGTATGTCCGAAGGAACATGCGTTAATTTACAGATAATTTCTAATAGATGGTAGGTGTCGCGTATGTAGGCAAGCAGCGCTTGAACATGTAGTTGAAGGAAGGAGTCAACGAGAGCGGAATGCGTTCGGTAGGAGAATTATAGCTGGCTACAATGGGTCTGCCTGGGTTACCTGGTTTGTGGATCTTCGGTAATAGGTAAAAGGTTGGGGTACGTAGACTGTCCAAGATTAGGTACTTTATGGACATTTCAGATATGCCCTCATGAGGACCATTATCGGTAATGAAATCGGAAATTTTCTGTTTGTGGGTGTAGGTTAGGTCTGTGGTGGTGTATTTGTAGATGCTGGGATCAGATAGTTGACGGTACGCCTCTAGGAGGTAGTTAGCTTTGTCGAAGACAACTGTAGTGGACTCCTTGTCCGCTGGGAGGACCATTATGTCGTTGTTCTGGAGTAACGCTACAAGGGTTTGCGTTGGTTATGGGTTAGGTTAAGTTGGTTGGTTGGTCATCTGATGTAGAAACTCGGTATTGGTGCCGGCAGAGATAATGGAGGAGATGTAACGTTCGAGGGAATGTTTGATAGGAAGTGAAGGTGGGTCTATCTTTGAAAAGGTGGGTCTATCTTTGAAGGAGGACCGAAGCGTTGAAGGCTAGTATGGAGTTTATTGGAAGGTGGGTCTGGAATAGGTGGATTTTTGGCCGAAAAATAGCGCCATCTTAGTCCGCGGGCAAAGGAAAGTATATCTTTTAACAACAGGAAGTGGTGGTACGGCTTGGAGGGGAGAAAAGTCAGTCCTTTACTGAGGAGATCAGATTCAAAATGAGTAAGATTGTGGCTACATGGGTTTACGATGGTGGTAGCCGTGGAATCTCCCGGGCGGTCCGGCATGTCTGAGGATTTGGTCGTGAGTGCAGATTGTTTATTATTACCGGTGGTTGTCAACGGATCAATAGAATGTCTCCCAAAATATAACCTAAGAGGTGAAAATCCCAAGTCTGTATGTCATGGAGAATTTAACGAGAACTGAATCTGACTCAATGTTAAAGACCACTTTTTCTGATCAGAGCTCAAATAAGATTTTATGCATTTTTTAGCCACCCCCACATATCGTTCTACAGCATTCCCTTCAGCGTAATATGGAGCGCTCCGAATGTGTTTAATCCCATTATTGTGAACAAATCTTCGCAAGGCACTACTGGTAAACCCATAACCATTATCTGTAGAAATGGACCGAACAAATCCAAATTTACAACACACTTCAGATAAACAATGAATTATAGAACTACTTGTCGCATTCCTTAATGGAAACATGTAAATATCGACTTCCATTATCTAATTCTAGACCTACATATTTATATTGTGAACTCGAATTAATTATACCCGGCAAATCAACATACATTTGTCTTCCTTACAATTCTTGCTGTTTAATTGCCCTTGAGGTTTTTCTAACCTAGGTTTAACAGTTTGACATATGTAACCACTTTTCACATATCCTTTTAATTCACTTATCATGTTATCCCATGTAAAATATTTTTGAATCTTACCTAAAGTTTTAAATATACCTATGTGACGCCCAGCTACACAATTTTCATGACAGAAGGAAATAATCATGGGCCTAATTTTCTTTGGAACCAAGATGTTATACTCAGGCGAGCGAACCTTAGTTCGTTGAGACAAACATTAACAATCCGATAATTTTCATATGTATTAACATTTGAGGCTACTTTTTCATATATTGCCTTAACAACAGGTTCTTTCTGTATATATCGAATATCTTGATATACCTGAGGTACACTACTTGATGTACATATGGAAAAATTATTATGGTATTCTTCCAATTCCAATGGTTCTTCTAATGTACCAAACATAGTGTTATCTATCATACATTCTAGTAAAAAATCAGCAACTAAATTTCTTTTAGTCGTAATATGTTCAATCGTGAACTTATATCCGAGAATCCTCTCAATAATATTTCCGTGCCTGGAAATATTTTTAGTATTTTTCAACATATGCACCAAACTTAAATTGTCCGTTTAAGGTGAACTCATTAACTGAATAATGTCGAAACCTAACTAACGCATTGTAACTAGTCACAAATTCATATTCATAAATTCTTCTATTAAGATCAGTAGGCCTTATCTTTTTTGAATAAAAGGCTACCGTCTCAAATTCCCATTCTCATCCTGCTGTTGTAAAACACAGGCTAAACAACAAAAGAAAGTATCACATTGTACATAAAATCGTTTAGAAAAATCACGTATTTTCAAAACAACATTCTCTTTAAACCCTGTTTCACAACTTTCAATGCTTCCTTTTGTTTTACTCCCCACTCAAACTTAACTTTAGAAGACTTTAATTCAGAAATTGGACTTACTATTTCAGCATAATTAGGAATGTGAGTGGCACAATACCCCAACATACCCAACAAACGATTTACCCCTCTACGATTTTTAGAGGGGTGGAATTTTATCAATCACATCTATTCTATCCTCCAACATGGAAATATTTCCAGTAGAAACTTGAAATCCTATGAATTTAATAGATTTCTGAAACAAAAACATATTTGAAGCCGAAATTGTAATTCCCCGATCTTTTAATCTTTTGAAAATTTCCAATAATAATGATTTATGAGATTCAGCATTCACAGTAGAAAGCACAATATCATCAATATAAAAGTCTACTCCTTTACCACGAAGATCTCCCAAAATTTCATACAAGATACGCGTCATGGCCTTAGTACCTGTATTTAATTCAAAAGGATGCTTCACAAAGTACTAACTATTTCCAAAGCAAAACGCTGTATTAGGTCTCGATTTCGGGGACAATACTATTTGATTGAAAGGCCTTCATAAATCAAAAACACTATACACTTTACCTTGAGCTAAACTTGCAAAGGTTTCCTCAACATTGGGAGATGGCATATTATCCATTTGAATGAATTCATTTAGTTTAGCATAATTTACACATGCTCTTGGATTTTTTATCTCTAGAATATACAACAAAGTTTGTGATCTATACTCAGAAACTCCTTTTTCAATCACTCCATTTTGTAAATATTCATCTAATATAACTCTTAAATCAGATCGCTGCTGATTAGACAAGGGATACTGCCTTTCCTATACAGGTTACCTTTCTTTAAATTTAATTTCATATTTGTAATCTTTGATAGTACCAATTTTCTCGGAAATTACGGTTTCATTATTGGAAACCAAGTTACATACAAAATCATCTAAAGAAGAATCATTACTTAATATTTCAGGATCAAGTCGATCAAGTATTGTTTTACTATTATCAACAGTATTTGAACTTACCATTTTTCATCAAATGTACACGAATACAAACAACCTTCAGTTTCAGGAACATCGTACAACAAATTATGTACATCAATCAACATTCCTTTACCCTTTTGAAATTTGTTTTTACATTGCTTTTGATTTTCAGCACCATTTATTTTATTATGGTTACTCTTTTGTTGATTTACCAAACATTTAACAATAGGGTATGAATTCTCTAGGTTTTGACCACATTCAGTAACTAAAGGAACATTCCTCAGTGTACAAGGGTTTACCCTACTATCAGAATTAAACGAACGATAGGGTGGTGTCATATGAATGTCACTTGATCCAGACTACAAGGGTATATTCCAATGTCATCATTATCACATACAAGGCTCCCCGGGAATCCACCAGAATTCAATGTACCTCCAATTTTAACTCTTACTGTTTTTAGTTTTCTAATTTCTATTGTTTCATTTTCAAAGAGTTGTACCTGATTTTGATTCAATCCTACGTTGTTGTTACCAGATACCGCTTCACTATTCGTATCGCCTAGTAACATTTGCACTCTTGGATCAATCCATAAATGTTTATTTGACCTAAAATCTTCAGAATCGTTTCCTTCTGGATCATTATTTGGGGGAGGACGATACACTGGGGCTTCATATTTAAGTTTTATTCAGTATTATTTCATTCTGACTGAACATTACATCAACTTGATACGAGGCGATGAAATTCATGCTGAGTAGTATTGAAAACGACATATCGTCGTAAATATAAGCATCTATGCTTATTAATTTTCCATTTAATTTAAACTTGATAGTCACCAAACGTTCAAGACTAATTACTTGTCCATTTACAGCGCGAGCAGTACAAGGGATACGTTGTTCTTTGATATTAGTACTTTAGTTTTTATCCGATTTAATAGACTGGTTTCCACTAAACAACACACTAGTAGTGTCTAGAACGGTAGTAAAATTTCTTTCAAAAACTTGACAGTCAGTATAGCCTAAGTTTGGAATCGGGACACTTGAAGATGTAAATTGAATGCCAGAAAAATTTTGCTTTTGTTTGAACGAACGTCTGTCATGAAATCGACCTCTACCTTGTCCACTTTGAAGTTCCCTCGATTAAAGGTTGTCTCATGAACCGGAGGAGATTATCTGGGTATACCTTTGTACAAACCCAAAAGTTGTTCTACCCCTAACATTTCACTACTTTCTGTATTTTGATACTTAAACTGTTCTGTATAATTCCAATTCATTGTACTCTTCAGACATACTAAAAAATTCTTGGAATGTACGGGCTTTACGCAGATAGACTATATGTTCTTTAATGTGAGGCAACAAGCCTCTACTAACAATATCCAACAGTCAATCATCCTCTATGCCCATATGAAAAATTCCATTACACCTTTGTACACGTTTAACGTAATGACAAATCCGCTCTCCTACCAACTGAGGTGAATACATGACTAACCAAACTATGTCTCTTTTTCCACACTCGGAGATTAATCTACCCGCAACATAATGACACAACTCTGTCCATTCATGATGTTCTGGTAACCCGTTATTTACTACTTGAGACAACGGATATTTAAACTTCGCAAGCAAAGCTAACAAGAGCACGTCAAAGGAAATAATACTAATCTCAATAATTTCAGAAATCTGAAATATTCTATTATAAAGTTCATGACGTTTCGTCCCATTACATATAGATATATCTTCCACATATAATGATACCAAATTAGTCGAGAATTGATCACGGACCCATGGACTAGTTTGAGGAACATTGTATCTCATGACCAGTATTATACCTACCAGTAGAATCCATATCTCGAGCCAGAGGACGATTTCGTGACTTATTACCACTCTAATTATACAAAGTTTGATTACCAACTAAAGTCTCAGAACGTCGAGAACTCGCCTGTCTGTTAAGTTCTACCAAATCATTCAAGGTTCGACTACAATCAAACCTTTGTACCCCTGTATGCCCAATGTTATTTTGCTCACTACTCCCCTGCGTCATTTGTGGATTCAAAGACCTTCAATTTACAAACTCAACATATCTTTCTAATTCACTTGACAAATTAAATTGTCCCTCCAATAAATGTGCAGGAACTGTTTTAACACTAGCCACATCCTGGTTACCATTCTTTACCTGATCAATATTTCCACCTAAAAACACACATCGTTTTAATTTTTCATTCAATTCCTGCGCTTGTATTAATAACTGCTGATATTGTTAAGCATTTAAAACCAAAGGCTCTTGTACATTTTCACATTCAAAAATGTCATTACTCTTCTCCGCATTAATACCAATACTAGCTTCATTTTTATTTTGTATGTCCCCCTATGAGAAGTCCATACTGGTGATTTTCATCACCGTCATTTATAACAGGAGCACCATCAAAGGTAGCCATACCTGCTAATTTTAATAAACTCCGTTGGTTTCTATTTATTGTAACCTTGTAGAAAGGTTCACTACTTTTAGTACCACAATTATTTATATTAAACTTCAATACTCCTCTTAGGAACTGCAATTAACTGTACAAAGACATCTATTGACCTACAACACTTTAAAAATTCTGTATGCGTACCACTCATATTATGCACACACATGAGATGATGTTAATCCTTTAGAATTGGTAATGCTAAATGTATATATAAAATTACCTGCCGAAGCCTTCGACATATGAAAAATGTCTAAAATACCTAAATTTATTATTTTGTATAAATACTTTTGGAACAGTCTTTAACTACCAAAGACATTATAAACAATTAGAAGTATATAACCAAAGCCTTCCAAAATATATAGAAATTAATTTACCAAATTATGCAAAACCTCTATGGAGGACAATCTAGATGTTTGTAACGTCTATGTCATATATCTATATAAGCGACGCAAGCTATGTGTAATATCAGTTCTGCTAGAACTCCCGAAGTGGAAGGATCTCTAAATAAAGGTGCTAAGGAGAACTTATTTGCGTGTCTGTTTCCCCCTTTACTTACATTGTCCTTTACATACATCCCTCGGTCTCCTGTTGTAGGAGGGGGACCAGGTTTCCATATACAGTACAATATAGAGTCTATTGTTCCCCCGGGTTGGTCAGTCCATACTACTTTCATCTTGCCTTTCAGGTTTAAAATCCTACGCCCATAGCCGGAGAGTAATAATTCATTTGCCTCACACATATATTAAATATTTTTTCATATAGAGCCATTTTGGGTACTCAGGACAGGTCTTTACAAGTATTATGTTCCGGTACAAACTATTGAATGACACATGATTGTATGTCGAACACAGAGATTCCTTATTTTTAAAATTCAAAATACACTTCACTCTCAAATAATTTATTGCAAAATAATTTCTTTTACTGTATTTGATGCAAATTAGGACTGAATTCTGCACAGTTAAATTTTCAGAAGAAACTTTCGATTCACTTGATGACCTACTGTGATGATCACAAGAAAATGGCTACTGTTAATTTTCGTATGCAGATTATTTTTTGTTATTATCTTGATAGTCCTTGCTTCCTTTTTCACAGATTTAGTACTTAAAATATAAGATCACAAGAAAAAATATATATATCACTAGTTATTAAATATGATCTCTTTTCGTATTCGGTTTTCGTAAATGAAAATTTTTAAGACATATTTCTCCATATAATTAACATCATCTGATCAACTCAAGACAAAAAACATGTAGCCAGATACAAAAGATAACAAAAACACTATAAGAAAATTATTTTTTTACATAACCAGACATTTTTCCGACAATAACTCAGCAAAATTCAACAATGGAATTGAATGTTATTTAACTATTTCATTACACAATTCCGACCTATCACCCATCACTGTTGGGGGTGATGAGTAGAGTTCGACACCAAGACCATGAAGATACCATGGTCTATGGTTTACATGATAACAGATATATAAATCTCCGAAAAAAATGGCTTATGTCTCTTTATGTGTTCGGAAACAAACAGCAAACCCTTATTGTTCAGTCTATACCACGTTGTTCGGGGTGATGAGTTCAATGACACCAAGATGGTGATGGTACCCCTTCTGGATTTCCATGGATACCAAATTAACTTCTTATCACTGAAAGGACCAGTTCAAGTGACAGTTAAGGCTAATCGATTCATTTATGACTATTATAAGGTCAGCAATTATAAGAAAACCAGTTTACATAAAAAATACAGGATGTAGGAAATCTATCCTAAGATAATTTGTTAACTTAAAGTTTGTCCATTGGTGGAAGAAGCAGCCATCGTGATTTCGAAATGCTAGCCGAAGTTGTACAGCGGAGCGCTACAAGAAGCGCCTTATCTGTGTTTGCTTTTCGCACTTCATGGGCTCGTTTTATGAAACAGTACATCTGCCTTGAAGCTTCCTCGTTCCCTTACGTTTGAAAACTTCGTCCACTACTTCACAAAACCGTAAATTTGCCAGTAACTCTTAAATAAGAAAGAACTAGACTTGACAACTGGAGTTCTGTTTCATTTCAGAATAACTCATTCCAATTAGTTCCGAATGATGTAATCTGTAAACCTGATTGGTATTCTCATACTTTGTTCTAAATTACCCTCATTACTAGTACTTGTATGAAAAATTAACTAATCATTCTCGGAATCAGTAGCATTACTATCTTCCGCAGGAAATCGAAATCCCATTTGATGTTTATGAGTCTTCTCTGACCTTGAACTTTCATAACATATGTATTAGCTCCTTGCTTTCTCATCAATGCGCCCGGTATGAACTTAGGTCGGTTATCATTACGATTAAGTTGTGAAAGTTCTCTAATGCTTCTCCATGCTTCTTTGCCGAAGTTCTATCTTTGACCAAGGTGAATTCCTTACGTGGCTGCTAAGCTAATAGTAATCATTAGGCGATTACTTAAATCATGTGAAGGCATGCGGAAATGCTTTATCTTCTAATTAGCCACCACAGTATGTGATACATAAATTACATTTACTTACCTGGATACATGATAAAGCTTAAACAATAAAGTTATCAGGAGGAATCCATTTCAAGCCAATTTACCTGTGTTTCTGGAGCATGGTTGACATGAAATCTGAGGAATATATTTCATACAGAGAAACTTGAATCTTTCAAAACAGTAGAAAGATAACCCTGCATAGGGTACCATTCCGCACAACGTTGGCATGAACCCTCGATAAAGAGCTCGAAGGCCCCCTTCCTGAAAGTAATCAATATATAGTTTTTAAGTACTATGAATTAAATAACCACGTTAAAACTACAAGAACGTGGTATTTTCCGACATATCTACAACAATAACGTAAAAGCTGCTATAAAAATAAGCTTAAAAAACATACAGAATACCACCTCAAAGGTGCAAACTTTTATCTATGAAATATTCTAAAAATAATAAAAACAAGAACGACACATCCAACATGTTCACGCCAGCAACAGGTGGACCAAACGTCTAATATTATGGTGTGGAGTATTATAAGCAACAATGGCAGTTGGCCCTTGAAGTTGTACAGCGCCAATTGTGTCCACAAATTATTTAACCCGTTCTTTTTTGCACAAGAAAGAATGTGCTATTCCAACAGAGTAATGCCCGATCACGTGTGCCGACGCTACTAGTGCAATTTATTAGGGTGTACTATAATCCTTACAGCCCATAGATTTTGATGACCGGTTAGTGAGTCAGTCAATATACAGAATCATCAAAATTGCCGATTTCAAAGTAATATATCGTGTGAACTACTAAACTTAAAAACTGGAGGATTCAGCAAGCTAATTGACTCATACCCTATCCAAAATGTTTAGAACATCATCTTTATTTGGGATGAGGTACATGGGTGTAAAAATGATCTGAGTTGTGTCGGCAGTGGTGAAAAAGTTGACTATTATGTTGTGTACAATGTGTTTATACGAATTTTCGAATAATAAGTTTACCTTGTATTTAAGTAATCTTCTTTATGTACTTAAGATTACGTACATTAAGTAGTCTTTCTTCACTTTCTGTTTAAATAGGGTAATAGCTTTTAATCCAGTATTAATTTACAGTTACGTAGTTTAGTATCAGGTAAGTTAGCACTTATTCAAGCTGCTGGCCATGACTTAAGTCTATAAAGCACACTTCTAGCAAGCTGACTGTGATTTTTGTGGCTCTTGCATTCTAATTCTGTTCTTGAAAAATCTAATAAATGTGTAAAAATTTTAAGTGGCACACCTTTCAAAATTTTATCACCTTCTTGCAACACAACTTACAATTCGGTTGAATATCACCACTACCCTATCCCTGATCAAAAACACATGAATACTACAGCTAGCAACTTAGCCACTTCTCGTCACCACTCCTATCTTTTTTCATTTCTCTAATATGACCACGCCTTTGAAGAAATGTTGCCTTTTTTGGATTTGTGCGTGAAATTCGTATGCACACACAGGAAAAGTGTAGGACTTCACACACAAGAAAGGTGGTAACGTATCGCCAAAGGGTTGGTCACGACAAACAAAAGAAAGAAAGACAGAGAGAGAATTGGTGATGATGAAGAGTGGATATTTTGCCAACTCAAAGCTAAGTAACGGAGCAGCCAGGTCACTAAGGCGGAAAAATTATTAAAGTAGCCGAAAAGACACTAAAAGGCGAAGGAAGATAACTACGAGTCGGAAAAAGGCTTCCTATGTGTATAAAGGTAAAGGAACATCCCGACTAGGCAATATAAAAATAGTAATTTGAATAAAGGAAGGGAAGTAGCATTTATGCTGTTTACTAAGGAAATTCTCGTGCTGTATTTAACACTTAACACAATAAAAAGTCACTAGATATTTGGAGATAGTTCTTCATCATTAGTAGTATTGCAGAACGTAGGTTTCACAGAATCACATGTGAAATAACTCTTAAGAGAAGGAATTCAAATGTCTGGAATATTCCTAGTATTCTTTATAAGTATTTAATACAGTATATTTTAGATAAATTTTGTGAATACAGCGTTGCGAACCCACTAGAAACGTAAACGTAACAGGTCTGAATTTAGATAATCACCACTGAGAAAAATATTAGAAGTAAATGATTTAATCTGTCCTAAATCATCACTGAGATATGTTAGGGTGTTCAAAATTTAGGTTTATAAAAAAATCAAAGACCTGCTTTTTCATAGATCAAATTGAGTAACCTTTAACCACTTTACTTAAAAATTTAGCCTACATGTGGCTCTCAAATGAACGAATGCTATCCAAGCAACTTTAGCCTAATGTGAAGGACGGTGATTACAGTATTGCAGTGTTTGGCTGGTTGTCACTGAATGACGTTGGACCGTTAATTGTGATCCACGACACCGTGATGGCAGAGGCATATCATATTTTTCTATACACCTACAATGCTCGCTACACTGTGGAAGGGTTTTACTTCCAAGACGATAATGTCAAGTGTCCTATGGCTTAGTCATGGAAAGCATTCGGACAACAATATACAAAATGCCAACTAAATTGGGCTGTTAAATTAAGCTGAAACTGATGCGTCCAACATTTGTAGCACGACTGGACATGATACTATTGTACTGTCAAACTGATATACTAGTAATAGTAGTATACAATCTATACTAATAAAAGATATGATGGTAATACTAAAATTCCAACTAATAGAAATCATCTTAGAACCTTTACTCCGGTGAATCACTAAAATACAGCCTTCACACTCTTAATGGAACTTATTGTCTTCTCATCATATAAATAACGCACACAGTGGAAACTTGGAATATACCACTGTAAACAATAGACTATCAAGTACGTTTTATCAAGTATAAAACACTTATAGGACACTTTTATCAAGTACGTTTATCCGTCATTATTAATATATAGTATTAATACAGATTTCCTATAACAATATGTTGTAATATCTACTTACATAGTTTACCTCCTGTAGAGATTAAGTCCATAAGTCCTTTTAAGTCCATATTAAATAACATCTCTTCATTACAATAATAGGTATTCCCCACTTACACATTTGAAGTCATTTTCATTTCATCTTATTGATTTTCGTATCCAAAGACGACTTCGTTATAATAAAAGAATAACTGAACAATGTGGCTAAATAATGAATAAACTCATTCTAACTGAATTTGCACATCACAGATACGACAAAAATATGTCAATTGCAATTCTTTTGCCAACTTGTCAAAAATTTACCTCCGGGAGTCGATGACACAATACCATCATGAGATATGTTAATGTGTTCATCCCAGGAAGAGTACGTGCCAAAATTTTTTGCGAATAACTATCATAAATCTACCCTTTGTTCGGCTAGAAAAATACATGTCACTATAAATAAAGCATCACTACCTACAATAAAACTAACACTAGTTATTGATAGTTTCATACCTCACGAAATATACTAACTGCTGTATGCACAATTCCCGTATACATATGCTCCCCGGTGACTTGAAAAGCAAGTCTAGCTCTGATGGTATCCAACGGATATGTTAAAGTTACAGCAGTAACACCAGCTCCTGAACCTGCCAGGAACTTCCCCACGTGAGAATTGCTTCCAAGTAGCTTTGAAAATGTCTAATAGGAGCAAGGAAAACAAAAAGTATTAATATTTCTGAATATTTAAATTGTAAGTTTTGCATAACTACATAAAGAATTAATGGATGCAATCACAAAATCAGTTAGAAAACTCAAATACTAAAACAAAAATTATATATTTTATTATTATTGCAAACATCACTGACGAAATATTTCTCGTAACGCTGAAACTATTCTTATCGAAGATTCTGAATCGATATATTCCAACCTTATTACTATACCCTTTATAACAGAAGATGGCCTCAAAATAGTTTTTTAAAAATTAAAGGCCCATTCCAGTACTGGCATGATGAAATTCCTAGTTATGTTATACAGGCCTATAGTACTTATTTAGTACCGGTTATAGTTGAAATCTTCAAAAATTCTCTTAAATTAAGACAATACCCAGAAGAATGGAAAATAGCGCATACCATACCTACGTGTATACAGAAAGGTTGAGACAAACTGTAGTTCTCTAATTACACAGGTCAACTGGGGTTCGGTAACATGGATGGAAGTAGGAGTTTCTTATTGTATATTTGACTTGAATTCAGATATGTATGTGAAAATTTTCTACCACGTGCCGTTTTTCTGTTATTTTGTCTTAACATGTATCAAGCTGCAGTGTAAGCCAAGCAAGATATAAAAATTGACATACCTAGAAAAAAATACAAGAGTTTTGAAAATTGTCAGTATGACAGTTCCATGTACCGAGAAATATACTAAATTTACTACCTTGGTGCTCTACCGCTCGCTCAGCCATATTGAAAAAGAAAAGCTTCGTATCAAAAAGCTTTACAGATCGTCAAACATTCCGCGTCTGAAATACGACTTAATATACAAAAATTTATAATGTCGGAATTATAAAAGATATTGCTTTCAAACTTTCAGTTTCTCTAACACATACCTGAAGGTATACATATTTATAGCTACGATCAACTATAAAGCTTTTACACGTGAACGTACGACACTACAACGTATAAGTATGGAACAGAGAAAAAGTAAAAGTTATCATAACAAAAATCTTACGTGGTGGGTGCTTTTCTAGCTCATATTTGAAATCAGCACCCCAAATTTGAAATCAGCAGTAGAAAAACAGTTATTGTTATCCACGTTACCGAAAAACAGTTAAAATGTGTTGCCCTGTGTTATAGACCTATTACTTACTTTATGACTTAGGGAACTCACAAGTTCATCGCCACAGTAACAAACGCTTGCCATAGGATTCTATCCTGAGCAAGATCAAGCCAGTTTTCATCACAAACGCCTACTTCGCGAAGATCCCTTCTAATATTATCCTCCCAACGTCGTCTCGGTCTTCCTAACGGCCTCTTTCCCTCCAGTTTACCAACCACGACGGAATATAATCTTCGTTCTCTTCCATTCGAGCTACATGGCCTGCCCACCTTAGTCGTCGCGATTTCATTATTCTTACAACATCGGATGAATTGTAAAGCCCGTGAAGTTCTTCATTATGCAGGCTCCTCCATTTCTATTTCTATTTTAAATGGTATGTCACGAATTTTTTGAAAATATTGTAGCTCACTACTTGCAGTATAATCTTAAGGTAGTTCTTTCCTACCGCCCACATTCACTACCTACCCCTTTCTAACGTGCGCTGTTCAGAGCTACATCTGGTGACGTAAAAACGAATTACATTGTATTTGGCGCGTGTACCCTCTTCCAAGCACAGGCAAGTTCTCCCTTGGTAGAGGCTGAAATTTGTAAGCTGTTCCAAGCATGAATGGTCTCTATTGTATCAAGTTTGTGTAAAATGCCTCCTTCCTCTTCCTTCCCAGCCCCTATTCAATCACTTTCAGCGACAGCGGTTACAGACGATCGCGACTGTTCAAAAATGTTTTCAGTTTTTTCAACTTCACTCTGTCTCTTCCTCTTCTCCTTTTTCTCTGTTTCTATCGTAGGAAATAACCACTGTAGGACTCTATGAAAATAACCAAATGCACATTTTGAACTGGAGAAAAAACGGAGGACTATAAAAGTTGTGTCTGCAAAACTTTCTGCATTAACTATAATTATCCTGCTCTTCCCTTGACGTATTGCAAATATCTAAAGAGGTCATAGTTTCGGCATGAAACAGGTCAAATTTCTGTATTGTGTTCTATTTTACTTCTCACCATACTATTAAAAAGGATTCTAAGCGAATCGACATTATTTAAATAAGTGGCATTTCTGCGTAGGAAACCCAAATTCCTGAAGGCACTATTGATTACGTATTGGATATGGTCGTTGAAAGTTAAGCGTTCATCAATAATAACACCTAAATCTTTAATTGATTATACTTGGTTAATAAATTTATTTCCAATTCTATAATCTACTAGAAAGTTGCTTTTCGTTTTGGAGAAAATCATATAACAACACTTTTGTCTGTTGAACTGAAGACAATTTTTTTCAGCCCAATTACATAAGGCATCAATATCTCTCTGGAGGTGCTGACAATCATCAACAGTTTGGACTTCAGCATATATCTTTATGTCATCTGCATACATTAAACAATTTGCAAATCTAATTATATTTGGAAGATCATTAACATACAACAGAAACAATAATGGACCTAAATTAGATCCCTGAGGTACTCCTGAGTTAGTTACATATTCAAATGATTTAAATTGTACATGACGAACTGCTTACGATGAGTAAGATATGATTTAAAAAGAGCTACAAATGGAGATGATAGACCAAATTTAGATAACTTTGTCAACAGTAGAGCATGATTAACCTTGTCGAAAGCCTTGGAAAAATCAAAATATATTGAGTGTACTATTGATCTATTATTTAATGCACAATATACAGATGCTTATCAGAATAATGGAAACACCTGTAGTTGGCAACACGTCAGATGTATGGGTTGGCAGTGGTGTGTTAGGTCGGTCTCCATACTACGTCAGGCGTCGTGGAACAGGAGTGTGCTGGTTCTTCACTTTCAGATTTAGATTTAACACAGGGTGATGAATGTCTGGCTTAACAAGAGGATAATCATCTTTAAGAATTTCAATGTTATTCTTTACGTTTGTCAAAATCAAGTCGAGAGTTTTATTATTTTCATTCCTAATATCGTTTACTGATTGTAAATTATAATGGTGTAAGAAATTACACAAAGTTCTATAACATGGCCCACCAATATTAAGATTGTAGGAAGAATCACTAATTAAAGGTAAATTAAAATCTCCAACAATTATTATGTTTCTGGTGTTGAAATCCTCTATAGTTTCAAATAAATTATAAAATGATAAATATTTGTCCAATTTAGACGAAGGAGTAAAATAGACAGAAACCAGATAGTACACTGTATTTCGAACAAGTATTTTAATGCATAGAGCCTCATTATTACCAGGTAGATTAACTAACCCTGAAACATAATTTTGTTTAATAGCAATCAATACACCTCCTCCTGTGCTCCTTATGGTTCAAAATTTTATTATACTGTTGAATTTATCCTTTTCCGAATTTTTTTGTCAAACAGTGACACAGAATTCACTGTAGCTCAGGAATTATGAGTTATCAACAAGCATAACCATATCCCGTATTTTTTAACAAACTTGCAATAGGGGGGGATTGATGTAATGCATGTGAATTTTTATTTGTTAATAATTTATTTGAGTACTCGTTTATACTGATAGAATGCTACAATTTGGTAGTAGTCCGTTGTGTTCTCATAAATAAATAAATAATATCAAGTAACTTATTCTTGATCAAATATATGGTTGAACCATTCTACAGTAGATTATAATTTTGTGGTTTTATGTTAGTTGGTATGGTGACGTTACAGTGAACAGGATTTTTTTTAATTTAGCCCGTTCAAAATAACTACAAATAAGCTATTCAGCGAATGCTCTAAACTCGGATAGAGAAGTCAAATACTAACACAGGAAATTGTTTGTATACTGGTAGACCATTGCAAGTAAGTCTTACTTGTTCCCACGTGTCAAATGTCTCCTGCGATGTTCTACACATTTTTCTGTTTAAGTAAATAAAAAAATATATATTATTATAATATTTTTGCGGAACTATTGATCCAAAAATTGTGATATTGGCCTAAATTACGTAGCACTAACATTAAGAAGTGATGCATGAGTTTGAAAAATCGTCGATTAACCCTGGAAGCTAAAATCGAAGGCTACATTTGTGGACGTTGTTGCTCAGAATAGTCCAGGATCCACCCTATACCTCCGTAGAAATTTTGAAGTCTGGAAAGTTTAATGGTGGATTTGCGTTTCAGATTTTAAGTAAATTAAGATAATCTTGGGTAGACATCTTGATTTAGGTGCGAAATTTTTTACACGTGCTTTACAAAATGGCGGTTTCGTATAATAAGGCCTTCCTAGTTTGTGAACCAGAAGGCCTAAAACTTCAACGTTAGTGTCAAAATGGCTGTATTTTGGGTCGAGAAATTCAAAGAAAGCATTCATTTGTGTTTGACATAATTGTATCCGCCATTTTTTCAAAACGGCGTCACTGGTCCTCCTCCCCTTCACACATAATGTAACATAAGTCTGGAAGTCCGGATATGACCTGGTATTTCATAAGCCGACAGGGAAATGAAATATCTTAGTGCACAAATAAAAAATGGATGTGTGAGGATGCATTTTGGGGTACATTACCAACGTAACCGCCATATTGGATGAAGGGCAATGTTTCTCAAATGGTAAGTGGGTCGTATGACATTTGCGACGAGAGATAGAGAGGAGGCAACAAAAGAAAGATCCTGCCTTGTTATATACCTTCATTTTCATAACAGACGAATTATTTTCTTTCTCCTATTTTCGAAAGTATCCTACAAACGCAATACTCTTTCACTGTTATCAGCTTGAGTTCGTCCGATTTTTATCATACTTTGATATATATACCGTATTTGCCGGCGCACCCTCTTTTTGAGGACGATTTTCAGGGGAAAATATCATGTACGTTAAAATCCCATTAGTTTCGGCACTTTTCAAAGAGAATCTTACGTAAGCAATATCCCCAGTAGCACAGAAACGTTGAAAATACGTGGATTAAACGTTATGTTAACGTTGTAAATCTACTGAAATGTCCGCCTGTTCAACGGTTTATTCGACGTTGAATAATGGTTGAGAAGAAACGGGCCAAAACAGAGCATGAATGATATCTACATTTAGTTTCATTTTATCCGTTGCTTTCATCATGATATGTTGATTTTTTTTTATTTTTTTTTTCAAATTTTCCAACAGTAAATAATCCCAGCGGCTGCTGTGGGGTTCGAACACAGGAACGTTCTGCACTTCTCGTTGGTAGCTCGTCTTATCCCCTTATCCATGAATCCACGTTGCGAGTTCGCTGCTCTTTTACGGTATCTGTATTAACAGGCACTCTAGAATGGAGTTCCTACGCGTTGTTTACAATCATCTACGAATAAAAATAAAGAATACTTTTCATCTTTCTTTCTTATGTGCAGTTTTTCTTCTTTAATACTTTGATCTTCGTTGCACTATTAAATTTGTACTTCTCAATAAGCGTAATATGTTGCCTTAGAAAACGCATATAAAGCAAAATCTATGTTATAGATTAACGCCCTATTACCGAAATATAGTTTAAAATTCAATGTTTTCAATATGCAAAAGAGAACATGGAAAATGCTGTTAATTTCATTGTTTTTGCTTTTAATTATAATGTTTAAGTAATTAAATTAGAAATACAAGTGTGAAACGGAGTCTAAGATATAGTATGAATGACAGTTGAAAGTACGTTACATTAACGCCGTATCAACGAAATTCTATCTTCGTTGAAATATGGTTTAAAATTCAATCGGTTTTCAACGTACACATGAGAACATAAAATTTAGTTTGTGTCATTCAATCAGTTTTTAATTATAATTTTATCTTCATAACATTGGTAAGAAATACATTAAACAAAATCTATACCATAGTTGAAAATAACATGTTGAATACACGTTGTATTAATGCCTTATCAACGCAATGACGTCTCTGTTGAAATACGGTTTAAAACTAAACGTAATTATTTTCAACCGATAACGGTTAATCAACGAAATGAAACTAAAATCAACGTTGAAAACACGTATGTGTGCTACTGGGGATCTTAGACCCTACATTCAAAATTACAAATCAAATGTAACTGAAATAAAGGCGGTTAAATACGACCCTTCAAATTCAACGGTGTTGTTAATGTGCCAACACAATATTGCCGATAGTTGTTTGTATTTGCCGGAGTATACGAAGCACCGGCGTATAAGACGCACCCTCTTTTTGAGGATGATTTTCGGGTCAGAAAGTGCGTCTTATACGCCGGGAAATACGGACTGAGGGTTCCCGGGTTTGATTCCCGGCGCTGCCAAGGATTTTATCCAAGGCGTGTGGGTCTGGAACGGTGCCCACCCAGCATCATGATGCAATTAGGGAGCTGCTATGAATAAAATATAGTGGCCATCACAGTGAGAGCTTAGGCTCTTCTCTCCGAATCCGTCTGGTCAGCGTTGGAGCAGTAGAACAACTCCTCCCTCCAGGGAGAGGCCTCATCCATCATTGGATCGAATATGGCTGTGATTTATTATATATCATATTCAGCCGTTTTCTATTTACTGCTGGATCAAGGCCACTCCCTGTGTATATAAACATTTTGTTATCAATCATGACTTCGAACTTGGTATCAGCCATTCTACAGGTTCAGTTATTTATTATCAAAATCCAGTCTCTCTCTCCAGTTGAAGTTCAGTGGCAAAAAATTATATTTCTTTATTAACTTTGTATACCACGTTCCACTAACCAGGTTTTAATTAAATATGCTCAATGCGCTGGAATGTATTGTTGTAATATGAATTCGAACTTTTTATGGCCTTTAGGCATCTACGGCTAACGTCGGGATAGGAAAGGAATACCTTCCCGGCATTTGTCTGGTGTGACAAAAGTCCGTGGAAAAAAATTAGGATGGTCGACCACTGATATCGGACTTATGAGCTCCTCATTGCGAAGCGAACTGAGATACGGGCGTTCATTAAGTGTTACTTTAATCTATTAGCATCATGCAGGTATTTTAGTTTATTCCACCAAGATTGCTTTGAATACGCACACAAGTAGCTATTGACTTGTTCCGGAGAATTTTATCCAAATTCACTAATTCAACAGACGTAGTAGCATGCATAGGAGTTTAGGCCTTCAAGAATGCAGACCTCATCCTCACATGCCCACACTCTAAATCAGAAGAGCGGAAATTTTCACTCGTTTCTCGATAAGAAAGTGATTTAATCGAAAACTATTGCATTTCAATAACAATGAATGGTTTTCCAACAAAACGATCTCGCTTTGGATAGAAAAAATGACCTTTTAGATGGGATTCCGATGCTTTGCGGATGTAAGTTATTCATATTTGACAGAGGGATTTCTCATGTTTTAGAGTAGTTCACAATGCATCATGGATAGTAGTCAAGTTTCTTTTCCGCCATTTATTACAGCAAACGTTATATGAACACAAACGCCTTCCATGAAGTTAATCGCTTTAGTTAAAAATGACAACAGAAGACCTCATAACTTTTCTCAGGGACAAAAACTTACCAGAAGACGTCAGGAGTAAGATAAATGCAAGAAACCTTTGAGTGTTGTGCTCAAGTAGCTGACAATTGCGGCGTTTGTGTGCGATTGTAGCTTACTTCTACGGTATCAGTCGACACAGAGGAAATCAAGGAATATCAGTTGATCAGTAAAATCAAGTAAGAAAAAAAGCATAGGGGATAAGGCGTTGAATCGCTGGCCGAAAGGTAACAAGGTCAAATCTCACCGAGGTCAATTTTTTAAAAATTCTTTTTCATTCGTAACTCCCACTTATGAATAAATACTATCTTTTGCTTCCTTTTATATTTTCAACGTTTTATTGGGACGTTTTCATGTTCAAGAGATGAACATTTAACTGAAAAGTTAAAAAATAATTAAAACTGATTACGTTCACATCGAAAATAATTACCACAGATCTCATCTTTTCTCGAGCAGAAATTTCTCATCTTTACTCCGATGACAATCAGCTCTAAATGAATGTTCCCTCTTTCCGCTCTCGTAAGATTAAATATTCCGCTCAATTCGAGCGGAATTCCGCTCTTCCGAATTTAGTGTGCTAGTGAGGCTGAGGGTAAAATTGCAACATGAGATTGAGGGCTAATCGAAGACGTCAAGGTTAGAGATAAGCAAAATCGTGATTCTGTGATTGAAGGCAAAGTTATAATGTAATTGTGGGGGTGAGGACGAAATTGAAATGAAAAGATTAGGTTGCCTCAGAGTGAGTGTAAAAATGTGACCTAAGGATAAAAGCGAAAATTGAAATGTGACGTTGAGGGTTCGTAAGGAGTTAGGAAAAGTAGCAGGGCGAGAGTGATGATGAGGGCTAAGCAAAAACGTGAGGATAAGACGAAATTAAAACGTGATGGTGAGAATGAGTGGTGTTTGACGAAAATTAACATCTTTGCTGACATCATATCCTTTCTATACGGTATCAAAAACTTCCCTGCGAAAATCAATTTATAGCAAAAAAGTGTCCATTCCTAATGTTCTTTTGCCATTAGAATAGGTTAGAGTTAGTGAAGAGGAGCAGAACTACGTCATGCTAAATCCATTGTATTGGTTACAAGAAAGCGTCGCCAACTGAGCACAGTGAAGCGAAGGGAATCATTCATAAATAGTGCACGAGTTTAGTACCAGATCTCTTTACTTCAACTTACTCTTTTCGTATACGGTTACCCTTACGTCGATCCGTCACATGGGCAGAGCTAAAACAGGGTCGCTGGTGACCCGAACATAGGCGAACCGGAGACCCGGTCTGGGAAATATAATTAACTGGGAATTTCGGCGTCGCATTTTTCGTGTTCTGAGAGTAACATCTCCGGCCCTGGTTACCCCTGAAATGAAAACTATTCAAACTCAAGGAAATAATAAAAAATTCTACTTCGTCCTCCGGGGTACCGAAGCCTAGATCCTGGTGACCCGGTCCAAAACTTGACCCGGTGACCTGTTTCAGCTTTGCACCCAGCCTCTTATTGAAACAGTGTATCGAAGTCGTGTGTATTCTAGTATTTCCTGAAGAAAAAAATATTTTGAGAAATTCCCAAATGCAACATGTATTGGGAGCCACGTCTTTTATGTTTGCTTTTCTTTTCGTTTCTGTAGGAAAAGAATGAAAAGGGGACTATGGGTCTTTTTCTGTTTCTCCTTCCCCCTTGTCCTTCAGTCCGTAGTTAGTATTTGCTGTGCGCTAAGGCAATAAAACTGCAAAGTCTGTGTGATGAATAAGAAGGCTCCTTTTGTTGGTCTGAGAACCCACCCCAAAACATTTTGTAAATGCCACGACAATGGTATGTTTTGATGCTTTCTCCTGCCAATGTTAAATAAAATAATACTACATTAGTATCTTAAATTAAATTGATGGGGGAAGGCAATGAGACAGGAATCAAGCACACTTCCCTTTTCTATAATAATTCACTACAGCCCCCACTGGGTGTCACCCTCAAATTCTTGAGTACACCCCCAACTTCAAAGTGTTGTATTTCTCTGTTCAAAATGATAAAATGATAAAATGAATTTTATGGGCGGTAACAGCACTATGGCTTACGCCCGTCCCGATACGGGGAAGCCCCTTATCTTTGTCACGTCTAAAAATAGCTGTTAATTAAAATAATAAAAGAATATAAAAGATGAAGATGTAAAAGGTCTTCACAATCAGAATAAAAACCAAGCCTGTAAACGGGGCTTTACAAATAAAACAAAACTACACTATAAAACTTAATGGAAGCCTGTAAATGGGACTTCACAAGATAAAACAAAACTACACTATAAAACGTAACAGCAATGGAGCATAATCATAAAAAATAAACGGTAATCATAAAAGTCTCTGCGAAAACAAGTAAAATATTACCGTTTAAGTTTAGGTTTATACCTAAGTTTCCCTTTCCTGCCCACGAGATTAAAATCAATATCCATTAAGTGGTCCTGAATCATGTCTGAAGCCAAAGATGAACTTGGTTCATCGACAGTATGTGCAAACTCGTCCTGAGCTAACTGAGCAGACAGAACGTTCGTCAGAGTCTTTATGCTTGTAGTGAGAGGCGAAGTTCGAACTAACTTCGAGACTTTATACGGACTATAAGTAGTCTTAGCCCGTGGAGTTCTAGAGCTCTGCACAGGTGTTTTTTGTCCCTGACTCTGCGTCGGCATATGGAGAGGAGCCTCCGATTCTTTGGGCGGCTTCGGAGGGTTGTCATGCACATCAGACACTGTTTGGGTTGATACATTAACTGTCTGCGTACCAACCGAGACAGTTTTAACTGCTAGTCTGGCTACAACATGTGAAAACGCACCAGAGGGAAGGGTGCGCTGAGAATCACGTAATCGACGTTTAGCATCACCAGCGGATATTTTCTCTAAGACCATCAGCTCTCGAATTCGTTTTTCCTCCTGAAATATAGGACAGTCCCGCGACCAGGCCGTGTGTTCACCCTTGCAATTGACACACTGAGGTTTCAGTGATGTGCAAGGATCCTCACCATGGCTACTGGTTCCGCAAATTGCACAAACAGCAGAGGTCGCCTTACACGACGTGCTGGTGTGTCCATAGTGCTGACATTTAAAACAGCGGAGCGGACTGGGTATATATGGACGGACAGGCAAGCAGTAGAAGGCTGCCTTCACGTCCTTAGGAAGCTGTGGCATGGCAAACGTCAAAATTAGCGAGCTCGTGGGTTGCAGCTCGCCACTCTTACGTGTTTTAATCCGCCTAACGTTGACTACACCTTGGCTGGCCAGTTCATTCTTAATCTCCTCTTCAGGGACATCCTGCAAGTCCCAACAAGTTATTACGCCCTGACAAAAGTTCAGTTGACGGTGTGGTTCAACTTGAACTTCGAATGGTCCTAGGGTTTTCAGCTTTAGGAGATTAGTAGACTGTTTATTTTTGGAGGTCTCTACGAGCAAGGTGCCGTTGCGAAGCTTTTTAACATGCTTAAGTTCACCTGCAACGTGATTCAGTTGTTTTTGTATTACGAATGGGGATAACCCCTTCAAACCACTTGGATTTTCTGTTTCACTCATTACTTTAATCACAAGATATCGTGTAATAGACGGTACGATATTTGTCTGTTCCTCTACTGCGTTTTTATCTTTTTTGTCACTGCTTGATGCATTAGCTGTATGCGCCTTCTTACTAACATCAGTGACGTTCTCTTCGCTCTCTCTCTTCTGTCTCTTTCGTTCTTTCTGCGAAGGCGACTTATTAGGATGTGGTGGAGCCATGATAAATGAAAGCCGTAAATGCCCACACTTCTCCGTCTTCGTTCTGAGGAGCCAACGAGGCTGCCGGGTACTACCCTCATCACCCTTGTCAGCAAGCTGGAAATCGAGGCGAAGTCCAATGACTTGGCGTCGAAATCACTTGTACTCCCGACTGATGGATACTTGGGACACCCACTCCCCCGAGTGTTGGCGAGACCAAAGGTCCGAAGAGCTCCCCAATGGCGCACTTCCCAGTCTCAACGAGCTAGACCATCCAAGAATCTGCTGCTAAGAACTAGGCGCTATCCAATGGTTCCGCCCCCTTTCCCCTGGGCCCAGGGGCCATCGTCAATGCAAATACATCCTGTCACATCCTTGGTCTTTGCGCAGAGGAGTAACTCACAGCACAAGAGGAGATGAAATAATGAGTCATCAATGGATGAAAAATGGGGTGAATGTAAATGAAATCCTCTCGGCTGGTCCTCCTTTCAGGCAGCGTAGATGGTTAGCTGCGAGGGCTGATTGCAGCCAGCAAAAGCCAGCTGGACGATGGGGTCGCCAATTCCCTACGCCGTATACGAGCAGCGATGGTCTGCTGCTCGGGCTATGTGATGATGCATCACGTTGCGGCCCGTAGGCCTGCGATGAGGTCGCCAATCCCCTACGCTAGTGGGAAGTAAAAATTCTCAATAGAGAAGCACTTTGGCACTGCTATTGGACTTCCCATGGGCAGCAACGATGTTAGGAGCTGCCAGGGCTGATTGCAGCCAGAAAAACTGACTGGGCGATGGGGTCGCCACTGCCCGACGCCGGGTTCTCTGTTCAAAATTACACTTTTCAGTAATATTTGTTTTTTTTTGGTATCTTTGGCCAACAATGGAGATTTCTCAATAATGAATACTTAGGAATAAGGAAATTTTGTCTGTGTATTTTCTTAGGTATTGGTAGAGTGTTTCTAAGGCCTAAGTTTCGTAATTCTCCGATTAAAATTACTTTTCCACTTATGTCTTAATTCTGTATCTTTGGTCAACAATTGAGATTTCTCAACAATGCATATTTAGTAGTACATAAAATTTACGGTCTTTGGCAACTTTCTTTCACAATGGGTTTGATAGGACGTCAAGAGTAATGTGTGAATGTATTACACACTTCACTTGTTGAAATGCTAGTGAAAAGCATATAAATATTGTGAATTCATGCTTAAGTTCGTCGTGTTTACTTTCTTTATTTTTTAGTTATTCCATACAATTATACGAAGTAGCCAATAACCGTACTGTGCTATTTAAATGTACCGAGCGGCCGTAGCTCAGTTAGTAGAGCAATCGGAAATCCTGAGAACGATCCCAGCAGTCACCTATATCTGAGGGATTTTCAGGATTTTCCCCCAGTCAGAACCAACCAAATACCGGAATTGTACCTATTAATTAGGCACTGGTCGATCACCTTCAAACATTCTCTCCGCCTTGAATCTGAGATGCCTGAGGCCATAAATAAATTCAAAATTCTCATTCTCATCAGTCCGGACCCTCGGAAAAAATAATTCCAAGACTCCTGCCCTAGAAATTGGTGAAATGGGAAATTGTCTTGCATCAATGCATAGAGAATATGTGAACATCGTCTGTACATTTCCCTATGTATTGGTGGAGTGTCCCTTACTTCGAAGATTTGTAAATCAACATCTGAAATTACTTTCTCCACTGATGTTTAACCCGCAACACCTGAAATTTGTCGCACTAGCTTGGAGGTGGGGTATTTTTTACCCCACTCAAAAACTAAGCCGTATTTAATAGCCTGTATAACATTAGAGAATCAAATTACTTTTATTCTTTCTGGGTAATATATGCTATCAATATAACATCAAAGTTAACTGTTCCGTTATGCAAATAAGGCGTTATTTCCAGAAAGTTTTACTTTAAGCAATATTGAGACATACGTTTCACCTGTAACCTTGGACGTGGGGTAGATTCTACCCCAGATACTTACATCATCGCTTTTTTTTTTATACTAAAGTCACTTTTGCCAAAATCGCTTTCTCTTCCCACTCACTGAAACCTTGATCATCAATTCACACCGTCTTTCGATGTGGAAACCTTATTTTTTTTTCTTTAAAACGCGAAAAAGCAAACACCACACCTTACGTTACTTGAGATGTAGGGTATTCTCTACCCCACCCGAAATTTACAGCAATATAAGTTACGTTTTACAGGTTTCAACAAACCCATCACATCTAACAACCAACGAGCAACTAACGGCAAGGTAGAGACCAGCGCTTCCTTGTGGTGACGGATAGCTGAACTAACACTAAAAATATAAATCACTGGGGTAGAATCTACCCCACAACCAAGGTTACGGCTTAATTCCGTATCTTTAGTCCAAAACGGAAAGTTTCAACCATGCATATTTCAGAATATAAATTTTTCGTTTGTACCTTTCCCATTAACTGTTACTTCATAAGAAGTTTCGCAGTTCTCCGTTCAAAATTACGCTTTAAGTTTATGTTTGAATTTAAATCTTTTGCCAACAATATAAGGTGTCTCAACAATACAAGTTTGAAAGTTTAAAAATTATGTCTGTACCTGCCCCAAGGTATTGGTTGTGTTAGTTCATACGATGTTTCGTAGTTTCCTGTTGAATATTTAACTTTCCATTACTGTTTGAATTCTGTTTCTTTTGCCAATAATGGAGGGTTCTCAACAATGCATATTTAAAAATATCAAAATTTCGTGTGTGCCTTTGTCTAGATATCAGTATAGTGTTCCTTCGTTCGAAGTTTCGTAGTTCTACGTTCAACATTACACTTTTCATTGTTTTCATCCTATATTTTTTTTTTACCAACAATGAAAGTTTCTCAACAATGCATATTTGAGAGTTTGAAAATTTTGGGTCTCACCAGTATTTTTGTACAGAGCGTCTGAGTTGTGGCTAAATATAAAACTTTTTTTTTTTTTTTGTTATTTAATTAAAATTAAGTTTGTGGTCAAAACATATACCAACGTCTTTTATATTTTTGCAGTTTATTTATTTGTTTACCCTTTACATAATATTCATTTACATAGTAGTTATGTTAGGTTTTATTTGTGTAACTTATCTGGTAAGCTTTTGTTGTGTTAATTTAAATTTTATTCTTGGTACACACCAGTTTTCAGTCTCATTAATTTTCAGCCAGCACCTTTTTACTATATCCTGATAATTATTGATTTTACCAATCAATTTAATGTCATCAGCGTACAAGAGGGAAATCGCTTAGGATTTCCTTGTACATAAGTCGTTTATCAATATATTAAGTAGAAGAGATCCAAGGTGTGACCCCTGAGGAATACCGTTTGTTATAGGAGCTCTTGTTAGTGACACGATTTATTCCAACCTGAAAAGATATGTCGCTTCAGTAACTATCAAAGTATTTCAAATATTGGGATGTTCACTTTATTTAGAAGAATAGTGTGGTTAACCGAGTCAAAAGTTTGTGATCGATCAAAATATATTACATTTCTCTGATATTTGTTTGCCCAATACTCTTTGATTATATTAGTAGTTTAACAAAGAATAGTGATTGTTCATTTGCCTTCTTGAAATCCATGTTGAGTGTCGTGAACGCAGGATTTAAGGTTCCTTTTCCCACGGAAATAGTGTGAATCCCTGACGCTAGATGGCAATGCAATCTCTCATATCTACTATGTACAAATTTCAAACATCAATGGAAGCCATAGTTTGTATCAAAGAACTACGAAACTTCGTTAGAACCACTCCACCAATAGCTACGGAAATATACGGGCGATTTTTAATATTCTCAATTGTACATTCTTGCAAGGGCTCATTGTTGGCCAAAAGACAAATTTCGAACATCAATGGAAAGCGTAATTTTGAACATAGAACTACAAAGTTTTCAGCAACTGAGAACTGCACCAATACCTGGGGAAAGGTACGGGCGAAATTTTCATACTTCCAAAAATGCATTGTTGCGAGATCTCTATTGTTAGCCAAAAGATACAGGATTAAGGTATCAGAGAAAAATGTATATGCGGTAATAATATGGAACACGAGAACAGAATTGTCCAGATAGAGACTAGAGTATGTACAAAAATGTTTCATCAGATTTCAGGTTTAAATTGAAATAGTACTGCTATAATTTGAATATGTTGCTCCAAATTTGGCCTAGAACCCTTGTGCATCACACAAGTGTTCAAATAGATAAACAATTCTTCGAAGATCAAATCAAAAATAAAATTCACTGTAAATATTTATTAGACAAACCTATATTCATATTCCCACGTTTCTTCAGATTATATAACATTTTGAGTTAAAAGAGACATGTTAAAGATATCTTACACCTAGGACAGTTTCAAACTATAATTCCGCTAACTGATTCAATAGCCTAAATCTTACCATCCCCATAAAAAAGGAGCATAATGTTATTTGTATTCATGTATCTTACAATTTGTTCTTGATTTGACTAAGTGCTGAAATAATTTTATCATTGTACTTATATTAATGTATTGTTCTTGTCAGTCTTATATGGCTTTTACTCAGTTCTTCTTCTTATTATTATTATTATAGTGCAATGTCGAGTTACAGTCAAGTCAAGGTGCAATGTAGCAGCGGGGAACTGCAAATTTAAATACAATGACAAGTAAGTACAGGTATGAACAAATGGTTTGACGCATGGTCTGTAGAAAATATTTTCCAAATTCGCAGCGATGTCACTCGAGGGATCAACGTGCGACATCTGTTAATGAAAATTAAAATTAAAAATTCACGTTGGGTTTCAAGAGTCTGTGGGATGAAACGAGGGCACTATGCAGCTTGGTATGATTTTTGAACTTAGAATTTTTCGACGAGGAAAAAAGCTCTTTTTGTAATATTACTCTTGTTTGGCTGCATATCATGACAAAGTACGTCATGCATATACCTGCAAATCAACGAACGATGTTGTTTCTGAAACAAGGACAGACATGCGTCAAAACTTTTATCCATAGTGTCCTTTTTGCAGAACCCTGAAAGACATAAATAGTCGTTGCGGTGGATGAGGTTCAAACCAAGAACCGCTGTAGCGATAATAATAGAATTCACAACACGACGATAACATTAAATACGGAGATACAGTCACGACAATAACTTCGTACACCTATTTCATTAGTAAAATTATGCTGAAAGCGTTCAAAATAGATGAGTACGTACTCAACATTTCTATATGAAAGAATTTACTGTAAACATGTTGTAACCCTCTCTTGCACGTACCAACTGAGCATCGAAACATCATAGAATAGAATAATAGAAGGAAAATATTAAAAACTGTAGAATTACATTTTATATGAGGGTTATTGGTAAAATTAGTCAAGTCACGTTTCCAGGGTGTATATCTACTCAGTGTCAAGTTTAAAATTCCAGGGCTTTTTCTAGGTTTTCTAGGTCTATTTTTCTACTTTTTCCAGGTCATTAATTTATAATATTTTTCTTTTTGCAAACAAAATATGTTTATCAATTAAAAAACGCAAAAAACAAAGCACATACTATTTCTTAAGTCCTTATAGAACATACAAAATAGGTTTATGTACTAACTAAAATGTATGTTTTCGAGAGACTTCAAACAAGAAAATAAAGTAGAATATTTATTTCCTACCAGAAGCCAGTTGAAAAAATTGTGTAGTAACAAACAAACAGTACAACGTAAATGTTGTTAACTCCTGAGGTTAAGTGTTAAAATAGTTAAATTAATCACTTTATTTAAAATAATTGAAAAAATCCAAAATTTATAATTTTTATATATTATGTAAAATTGCGTTTGGAAATAAGAATAAAATAAGTCGCTATGTTTTGTAAGGATGAGCAAAAGAAGCATCACTTTCCGTTGCCAATACAAAGCAATCCATTGTATCAGATATACAAGTGTTATTCACCTTAGAGCAGATTGAGAGAGAGAGAGAACAATTCCTTGCCCTCAATATTGCGAGGACACTCCTCCTACGACATGTCAAAGTAACAACTTGCGGCACTTTGTGTAAGGGCGTAAAACAGTATAAAAGACCGATGCAAATCTTTGCTCAGTCTCAGTCTTAGACTCACCCTAGTCTTACTACTGAGGCAGCGATCCACATCATCATTTTTTTTTTTTTCAACGCTCCAATCAACACCAATATGTTGAGTGTCGACTAAAACCAAGACATCTCACAAGTTTATGTTCTGCCAAACTGAACTTACAGATTGAGAGGATTCCAGATTTCTTTGTAGACCAGGAGGAAGACGTTCACATGGCATTTAGTCTTGCTAAACTCAGTTTACGGTTAAAATGACCCGAGTACAAGCGCTATTTTCTCCGGTCCTTTACAATGTATGATTCATATTCTTTAATAAAATTTCAACGAAAAATCCGTTAAGAACCAAAATTAACGAAATATAATTTACCTTTCTGCATGTTTAGTTGAAACTAACCAATACTCTTTAGTGAAACTAAAAAAAAAGTTCATTCGATATGAGTTTAATTCATGTGCAGGTAAAACCAAACTTCGAAGCACATTTTAATCCATGTGGTCACATTTAATTCCATATTCTACTTGATGGGGAATACCCGTTACTTTATTTACACAAATGCATTTATACTGTACATTTATATTATTAATTTATAACATTTTTCTTCTTGCAAACAAACAAAGTATGTTTATTTTATCAGTTACCCGACCAAGATAAAAATGCTTAAACACAAAAAATAAAATAAATTCAAATTCAACTGAATTTAACCTCAACTATTATTATGACCCACCCTGAAGTAAAGTTTTTAATGTCGTCCTCTTAAATAGTGGTTTCAATATGAATTGGATAGGCTCTTCGGAACGGCTCTCGCTTCGTCTTTAGGCCGTTGCACAGATATAATTTAAGTATGTCTGTAGTTTTATGGAGGGATTATATTATATTGTATGTGAAGTTTAATAAAATATGTATATGGAAGTATGTGGTAAGATGTGTATTATTTATTAACAGAAAAAATTGAGTCCAACTGTAAAACCCACTATTTTAAAATTACTCCGCTGTCACTGTTGCTTGACACAAAAGTCTTCTTTTTTTTGGGGAAAAAAAAGTGAGCGGCTGCGGAAATATTCGAAGAACTGGAGTCTTAATATCTGCCATGTGTAGGTGAAATCTATTTAGGTTATATTAACAACAAATTCCTGTTCGAGTATGAAAATTATACAGTGTTTAAAGTGAGGCAGAATGGTGTTGTAGTAAGAAATATAGAAACGGAACGGTGTTCCTGTCAGAATATTTTTTAGTCTCAAACTAAATATAGCGTACCAAACCTCGTAAAGAACATTCAGAACTAAACAGTGTAGCTGTAGTTCTCCTTCCCTTAATTTTTTTTTATACCGGTGTATACGCTGATTTATAAATACGAAATACCATAACTGTTGAAATATAGGTCCTATATTGTGTCCAAGCATTCAAAACTAAAGGAAGAACGATTAAACAGAATATATTTTAAAACATCAAAACATTTTTTGCTTCTTCGCAGATTTTGCCACTTTTGGAACAGTTGGTCAGTGACCTTCATCCTAAATTCAGCGTTGTTAATATTTGAAGGGAAATGTTTTGTTCGTGTGTCCTCATCTTTCGCTGGCAATACTAGAAATCAGATAAACTCATCTAGACTGACTGACTGCACAGTAACCTTTCCGAGCGACTCAGTTTCGCGCAGTTGAGAGTTTTGCGCTACCCTTCATCTGAAAAGTACCGTATTAGGCACTTACCACGGGAACATAACTTGACAACATTGGAGGAGCCACGTGATTGGATAGAGGGCTCGATGACAAAACGCACCCAGTTTGAAATCACCTTTTTTAAAGTAAAGCAGCAAGATTCACATTGGTACTGTTGGGGGTAGTGGGATTAAAGGACGCGATCTTTTCCCAGATTGAAAATACTGAATGGAAAAGGAGGGAATTGCCTGAGTAAACCAATAAAAAAAAACGAGGGTAACGTGAACGCACATTTTCACTCAAAAGAAAAAAAAAACTTTATAACTTCTCGCCGACACAGAGTATGGAAACTAGAAAGAATATATCTTCCTCTTGTCTCTGTCACCGAATACAAAGATCGTAAACACTCTTTCCGACACACTAACGGGAGTGATCGTGATATTTTCTTGACCTGTGCCATATGTTAAAACCTGCTTATCGGTTAAAACCTGTTGTGGAAACTGCTTTAGAACAAAGTGCCTTTTGTTACTGATGTTTGTAAATAGATCTACTGAATAAGAACCAAGACTTGAGGTAGGTGGTGGCAATTTCGCCATGTTTGCAAATCTGCCACCCACCCCTATTCTCTCTGTTTTAAAGCAGAGTCGAAAGATGGTAATTGTGTTAGGACAAGCGTCCCACGATAACATTTTTTTTCCCTTATACTCCGAAAATTATCGGTAATACACAAGCTGGTGTAGTCAGTGGTGAGGAAAAACACAGTATTCATCTAACTTTTGCTGCTGTAAGTACATATGAATTTCTTAATTAATAATAATTTGATTCTTATCCCACGTAGTTCACAGGAATGTTGAAGGTATTGTGCATCATACACAGTAGGTAGTTCCTATGTGAGTTGTCTGTGTTAGTGCGTACAATTCCACCATGCGCAAAGAAGGGCCTTTTTATTATTAAAGACAATTTATAATTATTTTAGTTGGAGTCCTGGATACTACTTTGAACAAATAGTATTGAAAACTGTCTAGAAAATACGATATTCAATATGTTTTTTCGACAGTATTTTCCAAGAGCAAATATTTTGTTCATTTTCATATATTCTGTCAATTAATACAAGTGAAAATTAATATTAAACTAAAATATTTCAATGATAATTGTTCAAATAGTTATTTCTAGTTCATTAATCAATGTTAAAGTAACATACACGGAGTGTAACACACATTATACTTCTATTTTACATTTTTATGGGGGGGGGGGACCCACCTTCCACCCTTGTCTCTTTGCCTTCTTAGCAACAAACTAAGATGCGCACTTTCAGAGTCGCCAGTCACGGGCAGCTGTTCGCCCTCCTTAGTTTGGGACAGGCTGTCCCTAAAGGTTGTCGGATTAACGGCGTGCGTGCGTGCTCTCTCTCTCCCTCCCTTGACCTCATTTTGACGTGGATTATTCACCTTTAGAATGGTGTAAAACGGCGAGACAGTATGCATCCACGATTTTTTTTTATCAACTTGTCCTAGTAGGGCTAGCGTCAATCATAATACCATCACGTGCTTCTGCTGTTTGGAAGCGACGATATTTTCTAACTTATGTCACAGCCAATGAGAATTAAAGCTCGAGAATACGCTACTTATTATTTTATAAAAGTTTATGCTAAGCCGTTTTTATTTGTAACATTATGAGCTACTTATTCGATCGTGCCTTGTCCAGAAAAGTTGAACTTCGATGGAATGAATGGGTATGTCATTTCGATATTCAACAACAGATGGATATGCTTTGTTTTAGAAAAAGAGAAAGTGAAAATTACGTTTCTTCACCCATCTGGACCTTATCCTTTTTCCCTTATCCCTCAGTACCTGATACACTCTGGATTTGTTCAATGATGTAATTTGCAAAGTCAATCCCATCACACCAACTGGCCGAACTTGCACTCTACCAGAAGACGAAAAGATGATTGTAGAGAAATTGCAACAGTACCTGGACTCAAGAAAGGATCAACAGACTTAAGTTAGCAGCAGGCATTTTACAACATACTGCGTTCAATTATTTATTTTAAGCCAAGCTGCTATAACCGAGGTTTCGTTACTGTTCATTGCAAATTGATTCATTATGTAAGCTTTTAATGCAGACCTAGAAACATTAATCACTAACATAATTTTTGTTTGACCTTTTTTTTAACGTACCGTTATGTCAACTGACTATTTTTTGACCACATGTTGAACATTCCTCGTTATCAGCTGATCTAATGACGATCCTAACATGAAACTTTGGGAGATGGATGGTATGAAATATTTTTGTGATTTTTTTTTAAATTTGGAGGTTTGAGAAATCCAAATTTGAAAATTGAGAATTTTTGAAAAATACATTTAAAAAAAAAACAACATTGTATCGAGTTATATATTATATGAAAGGCTATATTTCAGTAGCTTTAAAATGAGTCAAAGGTAAGCTCTCTAGGGCAAAGGGTTACAGAGATAGAGCCATTTTTGTGTACGAGGGTGTGTCAAAATTTGGCAATTTTTCGAATTTTAATAATTTAAATTTCAAAAACTAGCTGCTTGATAAATCTAAAATTTTGTATTTTTCATATGCTCCACAGGTACATAACTTATATACCAAATAGAATTGCAATCGGAGAGAGTGAGGTAGAGAAAATGTGTTTAATTGACGTGGAATGACTCGCGTGCAGTATCTTAGATAACCCAGGACTTACCACTCACGAAGGAATTTGGAACCATTGGGAAATGTAAACTTTCTTGACGTATTGGGCAAGCCAACATAATGGTTCATATGGTTACTTTGTGCTGATATACAAATGAAGTATTCTGTACGCGGTTGTCAACCAACGAGATAAGGCTATTGGTTCTGGCTTTGTGTCGACGAGTTCCATTTAGCAAATACTTTTGATCTGTAGTCATAGTATCTACTTGGTCGAGTTACTAGACCAATTTGAGAAAACTGCTTGAAGCTATAGGCAACTCTTCACAGCTTTCAAGTTTCTTTACGATGGGGACAGAGAACGTATTCGGTCCAGCAGATTCACCATCCAAATGTTTAATCCAACGACGAAGACGCCGAAGTTCATTCAAACGGAATAATTTGCTTCATCTGTGACATCACTCCATTAGTTCTACCTGTTTTTACTACAGTTCTGTCGCATCCCAAAACAGTTAGTTCAGAAATGTTTATACTATTTCCTTCCCGAAAATTATCGATTGATCTGGCTAGCTATGTTGTGTCGATCTGAGACCAATATGACTCAAGTACCTAGAACCGGGTTATTCTGCCAGTGTTGGGCGTTCTAGCTGTAATCTGTGAGGATATTTGGTATTTTTGTAGTACTGGTCTATCTTCTAGGCTTATCTAACAATTCTCAGTTTTTCTTTCTCTCTCCTAAGCTTAGAATTATTATACTGGCAATATTTTCCTCCCATACAATACCGACATTTGCAATGCTGCAGCGGCAATTAGAGTTGCCGTTCTTTCAGACACACGAGTACGAAAAGTCGTAGCTGACACGTTTGAAACTGTCAAACGAGACTGTGTACAATATAACTTTTTCGTGGTACTTGGTCCGGTGTTGAACTCAGAGGCAGACGTACCACTTTATTCTTCTGTAGCCTGTGAGGAATCTTCTGATGATAAAGACAACAAATGTTCAGTAGCAACTGTAGCTAGTGGCACGTTCGGCTCAGCTGATAGCCTTATTTTATGTTTTCTGGCTTCACGCTTTTGAAGAAGAGCAGTAGTCTGAATGTATAATGATCTAATCGCTATCATCCTCTCACGTGTTTGATCTTTTAGAAATTCATGATCTATTGGCGACATTTTTGATGTAGCAGGGAAAGTACACTTCATCTCTGGCTGGATGCATTTACAAGCACGATATCAAATAAGGTTTAAAAGAGTCATAAGAAAATTCTTTACTTCATTTGTTCTCTGATGGACGCGGAATTCTTCCAAATACCACGACGTTTGAGATTCTTGATTTTATTCAGATTTCAATTACCCGATCTGCGACAACGGCTGACAGTTCCGAAGAGGGTTGAGTGTGTGATTCTTAAAGTTGGATCAAGTGAAAATGTTTCATCATGTCACCAGTCAGTACACATAAAAGTAATTAAATACCCTCCCAAAGACAAAAACTTGCAATCTTCCAACACAAACTATTTTATCGCTGCCACACGCACGATAAACTTTGGTAAACTTTATTTTTATATGGGTTCGTCGGCCCGTCACGATTCGACCATTTACAGCCAGTTAAAATCCACCCCCATGCCGGGACTCGAACCCGGGACCTTCGAGCCGATGGCCTACAGCCGCAGACCGCTCGACCATCCGGCCAGCCCTGCCACGCACGAATCCAGTATTGAACTCACTGTTCATTTTTTTTAGTTAGGCACTGAAACTACGAAATTATATTGTCGAATAAAAAAAAAAGGCATCGAGAGCTTAATTTTAAGCATCCCTTTTCAACTACCATACAATTTACTGTTTCATAGGAGATTCTTTTTCATTTGCGCCAAGAAAGAGAAATCCGGTTGTGCGGGTTGCCTAGTCGAAGCACAAAAATGCATAAATTCAATCCCCTTGAGGCAAAGGAAGGACCTGACAAAAAAAATCTCAAATTTTGTGAAAAAACTACTATTGATCATAGGCTAATTTTGCGCACCCCGCTCAATCGAACTTCAAAAAATAGAAAGTTGTGCTATGCGGGATGCATGAGTACGGTAATTAAACTGCTCCAAAGGAAGGAGTTAGATGATTCTAGATTATCATTATGTTTATTATTATTATATTGAACATCACTCGAACAACAAGTTTAAATTATATTTAGAAGCAATATTTCTATCACCTTAGAACCGCATTCTTAAATAAGATTGAATTTATTCTACATGGAGACGTATTCTCTTGAAGTAGGCTTACAACTAAAATATTGCTTAAGAAAGCAATTATGCAATTATAATTATGAAACATGGAAATAAAAACCAAACAAATTTGCATTATGGACTAACAATAGAAGACATCTGAAGTGGAACTGCCATTAAAATGTCGTAAAATAGAGACTAAATAAAAATATGCTGTACCACAAGTTCGTTAGTAAATAAATATCTAAAGATAAAAATACACTCATACTAGACCTATAAAACTTCACAGATAGCATTTGTTACATAAATATGCGGAAGCTCTATCAAATGTATAAACTAAACAATTAAACTTGAGGACGGAGAAGTTGTTTCCGATATTAAAGAACAATTCAAAATGGAACATTACAAAATGTATAAGGGTACTACAAACAGTTAAGTCTACAGTAAATATAATAATTGATCAACACGAAAACTCACTCATAGGAAACTTAAAAATTAACAGATTCTAAAACATGTTCACACACATACACAAAAGCCACTAGTACATAATTTAAAGATAAACTGCAGTATCTTAAATCTTAATAGTTGTAATCATTTTGGTCACATACCTTTTTGTACAATTCAAAGGACGTAAATTGAGTTGCAGCATACGGAAATATTCTGACCATCTGGGCTCCATTTCCTTTGTAAAGAGCAAAGAATTTTTCCTTCTTTACGATATTCGTGAGACCTGAGAAGACACCTGATAAAAAATAAAATAAAGTCAGGAAAGCTTCTGGTGACGTACAAACGCAACATAATAGCGAGTTACTAAAAATTCAAACTGAAGTCTCTACTTTAATTATGTTTCCGAAATGTTAAGACGTTTTATGCAGTTAGCGAACTGAACTGTAATGAATATTAATCACAGCCAGAAAGTAAGAAAATAACGAAGATTAAATACGCTGCACAATCTACTACTAAGACCACAATACGCTGAAACTGTATTTAACTAACACGATATAGTTCATTTGATTGTCCTTTTCCGGTTAAGGTAAGAAACATAATTAAAAATCTTGCAGAAAAAATGTAGTAGCTCTGATTTTACTGACACTCTGAGTATAATTTTTTTATTATTAAAAAAAAAGTTACGTTCAAAGTATTTCACATACGTAAAAATTATATATCAATACATGGAATAGCACTACTTCCAGCCAGAAACATGTTTTCTCTATGGCAGGGCGAATTTTCAAAATTTGGAGCTTCACCCTTTTAGCACCAAATGGTATGAAAATTAATTTGTGTGGGATAAATAAATTCGTTAAACACAATATTTATGGGAAAACTGTACACAATACGCTGCAACATACTAGAAAATGTTATTATGTCAAGTACAAGAAAAAAAGGAAGTTGAATAAATCATCAAACGGTGTCACGTTCATCTTGATCGGCTAATCTGGTCCTTAACACAAGGAATGAAGATAAGTCTTAGAACTAGATTATCTGATCCGCCTCTATCTGAACCAATCGATTTAGAATTCCTTTTTTTCATACAGTGATATCAATATCTCAAAATTGGCAGATTATCGAAGAGTTTCCTTCTTGTTGCAAGGTCTTCAATTTTTCTAACCACGTTCATAAGTTAAAAATAAAAAACTGTACTAAAGTTGTTCCATCCTAGTAAAGCCTTTGAAAAAGGGACATCCTACATAACTCGATTAAACGGTGACCACATCAAATATTAACATGAAACGATATTATTACTATGCAATATATAGCACTAGTGGTAAATTTATGAGGCTAACAGCGTGTGTCGGAAGGGAAGAATGTACTGTTTTTGATGGCGGAAGGTAAAAGCACAAGAAAAATTCATCGACGAATGACGACAGTGAGCATTGTTTATCGTTATCGCAAGTGTGACTGGAGGAAGGGATTTCGCGAGGAAGGAGGACAACTGAAAATGTAACGTCAGATTCCCCTGTGTAACGGGAGACAAAGTTATTAGGGATGAGAGATGGTGTAAGGTCCAGGTTACTCATGTGGGTGGAGTGAGACAAGGTACACCACACCAACATCTATTGTACCGCCAAGTGGGTTCCCCTGGATTCCTTACAATGAACAAAAGAGGTATCGAATGGCAATAGTAATTTGACTTTCTTCACCTCTTTCGAAGAAGCCAACGGTCACGCAAAGTAATACAAAGTGTTGCCGTTTTTTTGTCACGAGGATCTTTGAAGGTGGTTGAGATGTCATTCGAAAGGTCTCGGAGAAACTTTCCCAACGACACACAGATCATCCAAATTTTTCGCTCGCTGCTGAAGCCTTCCCTTTTCATTCACGCGTTTGAACTTATCCGCACCCACTGTAATATCAAAGGGATGGGAGCAATATACGTTGCATGTAAAAACAGATTCAACAGTCAAAGCACTTATTATATGGAGCTGCCGATAAACTGAGGCGATTGCAAAGTAATGCAAAATATGTCACAGCACCCTCCTGGGAAACATTACACGCATGACTGGTGCGTGCTAAATCAATGAAATGAACAGCTGAAAGTGAAGTAGAAGCGAAATTTATTTCTGACTCCTTATAATTATTCATCTTTCCGATCTAAGCGTCCATCTACTAAATTTAACTTATGCATGAATGTCTTAATGAAATTTGTGACTTTCAACAGATTTGTATCAAGCATAAATTAAGTAAGGTAAGTATAAAAATAAAGAACAGAAAGGAATAAGTATTTATGTGCAACAATTAATATATAAAAGCACATAACACAGAAATTAAATCAACAATGTCAAGGAATAAGATTGAAGGAAACTTTCAATTTTATATATATATATATATATATATATATATATATATATATATAAATAAATCACAGCCATATTCAATCCACTAGTGGATGAGGCCTCTCCCCGAACGGAGGAGTTGGTCTACTGCTCCCACGCTGACCAGACGGGTTGGGAGAGGAGAGCCGAAGCTCTCACTGACTGTGATCGCCACTGTCTTTTATTCACAGCAGCTCCCCAATTGTCCTCACGATGCTGGGTCAAAACCGAAAATATTTGAGCCCCCATCGGGAATCGAACCCGGGACCGCTCGCATTGAAGTCGAGCGCGCTACCGACTAGGCTACGCAGGAGCTCATATATATATATATATATATATATATATATATATATATATATTATATTTATTAAAGAAAAATAGTGATCTGCAGCAAAAGATCTGGACTTTTTCATTACTTTCATAATCAACTACTTAAATTTATGATTTTTATATAACCTTCACAATCCTGCAATTTTAGCCATAGCTAAAATGTTTCGAACTTGACTTTTACTGTAATCAGCGTACAGTATTGTCAATAGTTTTTAGCATTTCACCTTTACACCTCTCCGGTCGCCAGATTACGTAAACTTCCTTTCCTTCTTCATTTGTATATGAAAAAAAAAACATACCGCATTCGTCTACTTGGATCTTAATATGCCAGTCCAAGCGCTATTTGGATTTTCCCATCCTTTTTCTGACACACTATTTGCCAGAAGAATTAAATTATTATTCTGCATTTACACTCTTCTTGCCCATAGAACATTTTTCTGAATACTTTCGTTTACGGAACGTAGTCTTATAGAAACTCAACTTCTATGCGTAACTAATTTTATCCTTAGTTCGGAATTTCATTTGCTATTTTTGCTACGCAGAGCAATTCCCAACTTCGATGAATAATTACATTATTATTAGAAGTATCAGAAATATAAACGCTTTCACCAATTATATATCTAAAATCACAAGATTATTTAAGTCTGGGAATCTAAACAAAAAGTTGCAATACAACTAGCAAGTGAAAGTGGATAAGTGGGTCAGTTAAATATCTTGATATGCCGAAGACCAAGCTTAATTAATAAATACCTAAGAAGAACACTTCTTACACGTGAATCATAGAAGTCGCTTAATTAAATGTGATTGCTTACTTTTTATCTTTTAGTTTATATAGTCAGATAAAATCTTTATAAAGCTGAAGACTTTTCTTTCTTTCTGTGTGTGTGTACGTGTGTGGATTGAAAGCTGTATTTACCTACAAACCTACTATGTTACATTGTAATAAAAGTTTTTCTGCTTGTGGAATGACACCATTCTGAAGTTCAGCTGTTATATTATTCTCCTTCACACGTATATTTCCATTCATACAGTTACACAGGTCAGGAGATCTGTGCATAATCCTTTGTTCCTCATTAACATTATATAAGATCATGGAGACCAGGAAAACTAAGCGTACAGAAACTTAGGATTAATCATGAGATTAGAGAAAGATTTCAGTAATCCTCAGGTTCTCAAGTTCAGATTTTAATTTGAATATTCCTCTATAATATGCAGTCCGAGCTTTATGAGATTCTTAGCGTGTAAACAAATTCGATCTTATCGAAAAATGATTCCTCGTACCTATTAGCAGAAAACTTTGATCTCCTAATCTTGGAGTAGAGGAGATTGTAGGGATAGATTTCTTTCCAAAACAATTACTAATAAATTTGATTGTACAGATTTAACAAAAGACATTAATATCAAAGTCTCTTCACTTAAAACTCGTACCTGCAACAATGTGGGTTTATATATATAATATTAAATATATATGTCATAATGTCAGAACAAATTCTATGGGTGCTTTGGGAAACTCCAAATGAGTTTAACGCGTTGATATAGTTTCCTCACCACGTGTTCGGAAAGCCTTCTAGAGAAGTCGGATTTAATTAGCCGTTTCAAAACTCACTCGGAGTTAAATTTGTTTGTGCAAGAAACACCAACGCTAATCTCGTGAACTTCCATCAAAATTACCACGGCTATTTTCCGCATAAGTTACCCGCGGGAATCCGTTCCAAGGAGCATAATATTGTAATCGCAGATATGTTCAGGAGCATATATACGAACTAGCTGAAGTAGTGTTGGAATGCTTAAGCATGCAGAAACAAAGTATTTATTTTCAGTCTTTTACTTAAGGAATGTTATTTACGTTGTCTACTGCCACGCATTGGCGGAAAGTGATCTAGATTTTCACTAATACGTTGAGTGACAATCACTCAACTTTCTATGATAACTAAACAACTTCTTGTGAGCCCATGTTGGTACAAAATATCAACAATTCGGGAAATGTGTTGTCTCCCCCTCATACGCCGCTGTGAGAAAAGCTTATCTATTTTGCGATATATATACCTAAAACGTCTGAGTCCATCCATTCCTTCAACGAATTAAATCGCGATGCCATGTTGAAAGTGATTCAAAAAGATATTTCATTGATTTATCATTACATTTTTCAGTGTTATTCTCAACCTAGTGATCTCTTTCTGGGTGACGACATCATTTTATCTCAACGTGGAGTCCAACAGGGTGATCCCTTGGTCCTGCTCATTTTGCAATTACACTACAATCTATCGTCAACTCAATAGCAACCGAATTGAACTTATGGCATTTAGATGATGGCACTATCGCGGACTATCCAGACCTAGTTCTTTCTACCTTACTTAACATTCGGGATGCGTCTTCAGAAATTGGCTTACATCTGAATAAGTGCGAAGTTAGTTTTCTAAATGTTCAGCAAGACCAGAACGATGCTCTTTATTCAAGATTCATGGACTTGGCTCCTGGAATACGATTTATGACTTCTGCTTCAGCATATCTACTTGGCTCCGCCATCTCTACCGAGGCTCTTCGCAGTCTACCGATTGAGAAGATTTCTAAACTTGAATTTTTCTTTTCCCGCTTATCTTTGATTTCAGCACATTCAGCATTCTATCTACTTCGTGCATCTTTTTCCATCCCCCGTTTCATGTAATTTTTACGTTGTTCTCCTTCTTGGCGGGAAGAGTCATTGTTACAGAGTTACGATTGTATTTTACAGGCAGGCCTCGAATCGATACTTAATGTTCTTTGAGTGGCAAGGCTTGGTTACAGGCTACTCTGCCAATTCGGTCAGGAAATATTGCCTTCGTCGTCTCGTTGAGTCTATCCTTCCACTGGGCTTTTGACTCGACCTGGACGCCTCTACTCAGATTGTTCAGCAAAATGGTCTTCGTTAAGTGGATTAAATTCTCTTTTGGATGCCAATAGCTCTCAGTCTTCTTGGAATCATCAAACGTACACAATCGCAGTTACTACAATCCGCTACTTGTCTTGAAGATCAAGCCAGGCTACTAGCAGCGTATTCACCCGAGTCCGGTGTTTGGCCCCAAGCTTTGCCTCCTCTTGGTCTACATCTTTCGAATGAAAGCTTCCGTGTTGCTGTTGCCTTACGTTTAGGAGCAGACGTCTGTGTACCTCACCGTTGTCCAGCCTGTGGAGCATTCGTGGATCAACGGGGCCTTCACGGTCTCTCCTGTGTCAGGAGTGCTGGTAGACACATGCGTCATTCTAGTGTCAATGATGTCATCCTCAGAGCTCTAGTTTCTGCTAATGTACCATGAGTACGATAATCATTTGGCTGTAGCCGCTCCGACGGTAAGAGACCTGATGGAATTACACTAGTTCCATGGAAAAGAAACCCACCTCTATTATGGGACTTCACCTGTGCTAATACTTTCGCCATTTCAAATGTTACTCATTCTTCTTTGAAAGCAGATGGTGCTGCTACTCGTAGAGAGGCCGATAAAAATCTGAAATACTCTAATCTACTTGCTCAGTTAATTTTTGTTGCGATGGCAATTGAATCAAGTAGCACGGCAGGCCTTAATTTTATTAAAGAGGTTGGTCGGCGAATACAGATCGTTTTGGGTGATGCCCGCGCGACCACCTTCCTAATCCAGCGCCTCAGTATCGCAATTCAGCGAGTGAATGTATCTTCAATTCTTGGTACGTTGCCTCCTGGGAAGGCATTAGATGAGGTTTTCTTCCTTTGAAGATTTTAATTTTTAATTTTATTCAAACTTTGTTTAAATTTGATGATTGTAACGTACATTCTATGTATTATATTACTTTTTTAATTCAATTTCAATTATTGTAAACAAAAATATTTAATTTAAATTTACTTCATTATTGTAAATTGTGTGAAAATGGAAATAAAATTAAATTACATTGTTAACAAAAAATAATTAATTAAATCTGATATATTTAATCTAGAATTTATATTGATATATTCTGAAAGTTGCAAAAATAGCGGATGTGAAATATACCACCATGCAAGAGTCCTCAAAATAAAAAAAAATAAAAAGTTTCTTTGACAAAATTTCGAAATATACATAACTTTGCAGCTGGATGCATGCAAAGTTAGTGTTGTTAGTCACAAACGACGTTGTATCCCTTAATTTAAAATTAAATATCATTATGTATAGAGACATTGATGTATCTTACGTATCACAGGTCACACGACCTGTATGCACTACACAGCCATCTAATCTAAAACAGATGCACAGGGTGAAACTTCGATTGTGATTTGCTAAACCAACACATTTGCTGAGATAATACGCAATTTGCATCCGAGCGCCTCCAGTTCCGAAACTACGCATTTTCCGAAATTCTGCCAAAGGAACTTTTTTTTGCTCGTCTTGAGAGCTACGTTAAGTGGTAACAATTTACATCCGCTATTTTCCAAATCCGGTATATTTAGCGATCAGTTGACCATTACAGGTATATGCTGCACATATGGTATAAAACTCTGTCATTGTACGAGTTAAAACACATGTTAGAATTTCTAGAGAGTTGGGTCACCGTTCAAGAGGTTGCGGTTTCGAATACCGCCTGGCGCATGGATGTTTGCGGATTTTAAACTTCATGACACTCGTATCACCATGACGGGCCGAAGTCCATAGTTACTAAAATGGTCCATATATATATATATATAGATATAGATATAGATATATATATATAGATATATAGATATATTCCTGAACATATTAGATTTACATTGTGCCGTCTTATGTGATATGATACTAGTTGGTGCGGGGTTAAAAGTATATGGTAGTTATCCATGAAATATAGTCACTATACATGTTGTTCAAGTAAAGACTCCCCTTCAAAATTTCACACAAACTGGTCAAACGGTATGGATTGAAGAACCTACAATATATCTGGTAGTTACTATACAAAATTTGACTCCTAAGTGCACATGTTGGGAGGAAACAGCCTACAGCCTTCTCCTTGTCAAGTGAAGGATCAATGCAAAAACTGGGACATATTAGTCAAACGATATGGCCCTAAGAACCCAGAATGTTTCCGAGAATTACAAGTATTTTGGAAATATATAATAATAGTAATTCACAGCCATATTCAATACACTACTGGATGAGGCCTATCCCGGAGGGAGGAGTTGGTCCACTGCTTCCACGCTGACCAGACGTGTTAGGAGAAAAGAACCGAAGCTCTCAACTGTGATTGCCACTATCTTTTATTCACAGCACCTCCTCAATTGCATCACGATGTTGGGTGGGCACCGTTCCAGACCTTCTCGCTTTGGAAAAAAAAGTCCCTTGGTAGAGCCGGGAATCGAACCCTGGACCCCACGATCAGCAATCAGCGACGGTAACCACTACATCAGCGGGAGGTCTTTGAATATATATGGATGAGGAGAAATTACCTACTGTCTCAAAGAACTCAAGCAAAATTTGTGCATATTGGTCACACGGTATGGATCTGAGAACCCAGAATGTATTTGGTAAATACTGTAAGAAATTTGACCCTCCAGTGTATATATTGGGAGGAGACATACCATATGCGTAAATACGAAACTGGAATTTATGTACAGAAAAGACACAGTGATTGGATGACAATGCTAAGAATTATTTTATTCGAAGTATTGGCCATCTCTAGCGATACATTTCTACCATCGTTCCGGCAATGTATGGATGCCAGACCAAAAAAAACTGTGCTTCTTGTGCTGCAAACCAGTCATCAAGCCATTTTCGTAAGATGTGAAGCGCTGGTCAGCAAGTGCGTGTCCCATGGATGCAAATAAGTGAAAATCGGAAGGCGCCAAGTCTGGTGAGTAAGCCGCATGCGGAAGAATTTCCCAGCCAAACAATGTAGCAATCGTTTCCTTGACCGGTTTTGCTGTGTGGGAGGGTGCATTATCGTGAAGCACAATCACTTTATGTTGTCTTTGGTCATATTCTGGTAGTCTTTCACGCAAAGCTTGATGCAAATCGATCATTTGTTGTCGGTAACGTTGGGTATTAACGGTTTCGCCAGGTTTCAGCAGTTCATAATAGACAACTCCTTTCTGATCCCAACACAAAGCATTGTCTTCCGTCCATAGCGATTTGGTCTTGCAGTCGATGTCGCCGGTTCTCCTGGAGTTACCCATGATCTTTTACGCTTAGGATTCTCGAAATAGATCCACTTCTCGGCACCAGTCACAACTCGATGGAGAAATGATTTCCTTTTGTACCTGGCGAGCAGAATTTCGCAAGTGGTTTGTCGGTTTTCCTGCTGTCGTTCAGTTAATGCATGTGGAACCCATTTTCCCACCTTCTGAATCTTGCCCATGGCTTTTAAACGTATGGAAACTGCTTCTCGTGTCACATTTAATTGATCCGCGAGTTGTTGTTGCGTTTGAGCGTCATCCTCATCCAACAAAGCCTACAATTCGCAGTGTACTGTAACTGATGCATGCGTATTTCCAATTTGCACATTAGCACAAAAACATCCTTAACAGTGTAGAGATAAAAAATAAAAACAAAATTCTTTGATACAAGTGTCTACATGTTCATCCAATATGTAGACAAGCTCTACACTTGTAACTTTTTTTTTTTTCAATTGTGTATAAAACGTACCATATTTAATTTTGACCGGAAAGTTTTAAATTCGGCCCACTGTGCATGTGATGTGAACTTTTGAAACGGACGAACATATATATAAACACACACACAAACAAAATCTGAATGTTATATGTAGGTATTAACTACCTTATTACACAGGGTGTTCGAATTCAGTTTCATTTTCGAAATACAGGGGTTCCAACCTGAAGCCAAAGATCGACTGCACACAATAGTAATTAAAATGAAAATTCCGTGATAAATCATAAACGATCCATTAAATTAAAATTTAGTTTTCGGGGACTGATTTGCATCAATATTGTGAATATTAGAGAGTTAAAATTTTATACCATCGAGTTTTCACAAGTCCACAGTCCTATTGACGGTCCACAGCGCTTTTTATTATTATTTTACTAAACTTGGCAGAGAAGTAACAGACATGAGGAAACGTCTAAAAAGCAAGATTAAAAGTGTTTTCGTCCATAAAGACGGGTGCAGTGGTGAAAACTGATTCATAAAAATAGTACTTACATCATGACCTACGCCTGAAAACACACGTTTATTTGTAAAAAGGAAACAAATACGCATTAATGGATAATGAGAAAAATACACTATCAGTTGGATGGTACATTAGTAATGGCCGCTATCTTGAATCTTAGTTGATTTTTTAAAATAGGAAGGGACCCATATGTCGATCTGGGTTAGAATTTTCGCAGAATTACATTGCAAAACTAAGCACGAGTTAGATGTACACTTAGGCGAAATGTTATATATTAAAAACAATCGTACTATATAATGCGGTGCTTTACTGAAGTTTACGATTACGCAGAATTGTAAAGGTCGAAGCTCAGGAAGAAATTCCGTGATATTCAGGAGAAAAGCACAGCAATGATATTAGAAAGTTTATGACAGGAGGACATGGCACGGGTCCATGTCATGCCGGTAGTGGTTCAGACAGAGTGTCTTAAGTTGCTCCAACACTTCGAGTTTAAACCGTGTCTGCTATTTATACTATTCTGAGTATAAATAAAATAAGGTTCTCTCAGATAACACAAAACAATTACAGACTAAGAGGAGAACCAATGACGTCACGCAAACCAAATCCTGAATCTGTTCTTTGGTTTGGGTTCTAGAAATATGAGATTTTTTTGTTTCAATGAATTCTTATTAATGTTCTAAACGAGCTGATGAGTTTCCATGGACCAGAGTTAGGCCCACTTGAAGAAAGAAAAAAGATTCAAAACAAGTGTTTTTATTCTTCATTAACTTGTTTTTAAATCATTTCTGAGATGAGAACACGTCATAGAAGTGCATAATATTTAAAACGATTGCATTTTAGATTGAATGCAGATCACGACTGTCACTATAACTCTAGCCAGAATAATATTGATATCTTAAATCTATCAGCTTTGAGATATTCAAATACAAGGAAATATTCAAGCTCAGTCAGTACTCCAACACAGACTATTAAATAACAAATTTCCAACAGTTGATTTCGTAACCGACTAGAATTATTAGCTCTTATAAAATATTAGATTTTGATGCTCTTTGTCTTTATCAACGAATTATTTTCGAACGAAATTATTATTGAAGTATGTTATATAATAACAAATCACGTCTTTGTAATATCAAAACTATTAACAATGTTTGTAATATCGAATTCCGAGCAAAATTAATTACTAGCATCTTGAACTATTGTTAATATAAATTTTCCAACAGATGCCGTATACTTTTTATTCTTGGTCCCTTGCTATCTACAGCTACAGAAGCACAGAGCTAATCAGGAAATCACAAGAGAGTAAAGGATTAAAAAAAAAAATAAAGATCACTATGATTACCCCGTCTGTTGTGGTCTGATGGGTTGGTGTCCCGGACGGCAAGGCGGCAATTCAGACCCTGCTCAGATGGACCAGAGCGATCATCCCGAATAAGATTTTTCCTCGTTTTACTCAGTCTCACCTGGTAAATGGAGCAATACCGGGAATTATCGTGGTTTCCGCAGCTTGAATCCGGTGCACAGATCAAATGCACCGAACGGCCGTGGCTCAATGGTAGAGTGTTGACTTAACTCTAGGAAAGTCATGGGTTCAATTCCAGCGGCCGACCATCCTGACTGAGGTTTTACCAGGGCTTTTCCCCAGTCACACCAGGTAAATGCCGGGATGGTACCTTCAACTTAGGCCCTGGCAGATATCTTCAGCATTCTTTCCCCTACCCTATCCCGGTCTGAGCTTTAGATGACTACAGGCCATAAATGAAATTCAAATTCTAACAAACCAAGTGCGGTCACTATCACAAAGAACACCTCCGCTCCAAAACCCCGACTCCACAATAGTGCCAGTTGATAGAGCGTTTGCTTCGCATTTGGGAATTCCTTGGTTCGATACCAGAGGCCGACCATCTTGATTGAGATTTTTGAGGCTTCTCCTCAGCCATACAACACAAATGCCGGGATGGAACCTTCAACTTAGGCCTTGGTCGACTGTTTTCCATATCTTTCCCCCCCTACCCTATCTCGACATTGAGTTATAGATCGCTTAAGGCTGAAATAAATTAAAATTTTACCGTAGTGATAAATATACCGTTATGGACTGAGCTACTGAGATCTAAACATATCTTTACATTTACGCATGTAAATGTAAGGATGTGTATAGCCCTCTGTAGCTTTTTCCAATTTCATATTTTCCCCCCCCCCCCCCCTCCACACACACAAGAAAACTGAATAACACAATTAAACACGAAAAAATCACCTGGCCCCGGGCGAACTATTAGTATGTTATACTAATAGTCTTCCTATTGACCAGACTTGACTCTGTTCTGTCATTTTCTACGATATTACAATTAGTTTTGAGTAAGACATTTTGAAATTACAGTATTTCATTTTCTGTGACCATAATAGAAGAATTGCATATCTGCAAATTCTTGAAAGCATAATTATTCAATGGTCTTGCCAATGCTCATATCAAATAATAGCGAATTGTTGAGTCCCAATAAAATAAAAGTAACTTGATTCGAGGGAAGAGAGAGCGAAAGGCAGTTCTAATCATCAGCCTCCATGTAAATACTTTATTCAATTGTGTTTCCTTTTCCATGAACCAATCATCCCATTTATAGTTCTTTTTCCTGTGAGGTTTTTAAGACCGTTAGTTTTCTTTTCATGCTTGCAATAAATTCGAGAGAGAGCGAGCCTTTGGATGGTGTTTGATTTACGAGGCTATAAAAGCTTTTGATGTTCGATTGATACATAATCGTCTAGGTGAGAGAGTGAAAGGCCTTTTGAATGTCTGTTAGAATTCGACAGTTATTTTCAAAGTAATTCTGTGAGTGCGAGAGACCTTTTGGACGCAAGGGTTAGTCATCCTTTTAATTCAGATGTCAATAAGAGAGAACCGTTCACTGCTTATAACATACTGATGTTTGCTAAATGGTTTGCTCAGTTACTATAGAGAAGCCTTACGGATGCGAATAAAAAGGTAACTCTGTTTAACGTCTTGTTTCGAGTGAGAGGCCTCTTAACTTCAATCTCCCAGTTTGTTATTTGCTTATTTCTTTGAAGAAGCCCTTTGGATGTGAATATTCAATATCTATTTAATCTTCGAAGTATATGTGAGTCTCTTTTTGGTACTGAAAGTTTTAAAGATCGTTACAGTCCATAAGTGAGAGACCTTTTGAATGCTACAACTACTCTCTCAAATTAATCACCGAAAAGTAACTAATCTCTTAAATTGTATTTGTACTATTACGCATTACAGAACTCAGACAAGAGACCTTTTGTATGCAAATGTTCTGTAATGATAACCTGCAGTTTTTAAAATTTGAGGTCTGATATTCACATCGAATTACCCTCTCTCTGGAGAAACTCTCGCAAACGACAACGAAAACTTCAGAACTTATATTAATGAAAAATACTATATATATATATATATATATATATATATATATTATTCCCACACACTTAATTACCATTAACAAAACCTAGAAACGTACAAGAAAAGTTTACAAGTTTGCAGATATAAAGGACAAATACTACCAAGGTATGTAATGAAATTGAGAATAATATCAAACAAGACTGAAATCAAGTAAAAGGAAATACGAGAGTGTTTATGCTTCCATGCGCACACACAATATGCATTCAAATTCGTACTTTCGATGTCCCCTGTGGGTAAGTGGTAACGCTCGCTGCCTTGTTATTAAGGGATCCCGAGTTCGATTACCGGTGGGGACACAAGTGATTCGGAGCCCACGTTAAATTGTAGGTACCGTCCTTAGAAGCCTACCAGCTCGTTTGGGACGTTAATATTCAAGTTAATATTCAATCACTTCAATCATACTTTCGAACGAATCAGAAAATTACTCGTTCAGAGTTAACAGTAACTCCTCTGAATTTGAAGAGTATCTCTACAGCGATATCACTCGATCTATTAAACTGGCTATAGATAGCACATCAGTTGAACTATATCTTTAGCCTTTAGCTCAGATAGACAGGAAGCAGTGAACAGAATCATCATCCAAGGCCGCATATAATAAGACTTAATTGCTTAAACTTGAAAACTACGATAAAACTTCACTTGGATTTCCGATACAGTAGGGAATAAAACAAATTGGAGAACAATTGTAATGTTCTACGCACAATGTTACTGAACTTCTTCGTTTTCAACAACTACTTAACCTGCAGAGCTGATCTACTTAACCATTCTTGAACCTTTCGGTTATTCAATTTTTTTAAACGCTCTCGCTCCCAAAATTTATGAGAAGACAAAACTTCTTTTAAGAAAATACTGGATCAAAAACTGAGATAATTACAACACTGCTCACAATAGATTAAACGCATTTCATTAAACAAACAGCTTAGTTTGCAGCATTTTTCATGTATTTATTATTTTATCGATAATACTATATTCATGATGTGTAGAATCTTAGTACGTAGAAAAACCTGGAGTATGTGTGTGTACTTGAGTATTACATTCATACAGTACAATATAGCATACACTTCAAACACATGAAATACTGGAACAAACAAACGTTTCATAAGACAAGTAAGATATACAACAATATTTACATATGTATAATAGAAACGCAGATATAAAGGACAAGCATTCAAAACTTACCTAAATGCTTATAATGCTTATTATGAGCCTGTAATAAAATCTTTATTCGGTCCAACGGAGCAACAGCAGTCTTAGAACACATGCCCGCCACCCCTGAAATAAAGAGAGGTACTATTAAGTCCTTACCATGGCAAGAATTTCTGACCAGAGTTAATTAAGGAAAGTTTTGTTCCAAATGCAGTAGGTTCCAAAGGATAGATGTGTATACGGATTTGAATTTTGCTCCAAACAATGCTTTTAAAAAAGGTGTTCGGCAATATATGTCAAAATGTAGTGTCCAATATTAGCATTTTGTCTGATTTTATATGCTTTTTAAACATAACAAAATTCTGACAACGACAGATTTTGTGATAGCTTCTTTTATAAAGTTTGCGAGGTTTCTTTCGAACGAATATTATAGTTATCTCTTCTAATCAACACTGATCAAAGGAAGAAAAGTTGCTAAAAACTGTTATGTATAATATTCATATACAAGGTCATCAAATTACTGGATTTCCTATTTAACAAGTGCCTCAAAATCTTTAACAGTTAATTATTTAGAAAAAAAAACATACAAAAGCAGAGAGCAAAACGCTAACTTTGGACACTACAGAAATATGGCTGCATTTTGGCATATTAATAAATGTTTTACCAACAGCCTTTTATTTTATAGCGGCTCATCTTTTGAAAACCGACTAATAAGTAATAAGAGTAATTAAAATGCTACTTCTACGTAATTACGACCCCTTGATAGTATTTTTAAAATATTGCAAAAAACTAATTAACAATATTTAAAATTTAAAAAGCGAGCATGTAATATTTATTAACTACTTTGAATTGTGAAAATTCTCTTTTAGCTAAGAAATTTGAAGACCCGTAAAGCATGATGTCACACTCAGGTCTACAAATTTATCATCTGCAACAAACATATTGAAACTATGGATTAGTTCATTTGATAGATGATTGAGCATCTAACATGATTGGAACTACTTTCGAAAATATTATTGTTGATCGCCATTTGTTCGTTATTTTTAAACATACCCCAAAAAGGTGGGGGGAGGCTAAAACCTCTTAATAGTGTAAGCTTACATTTCAAGTCAAGAAACAAATGTCCAACACAAAAATAATAACTCAATTCCAACGAACGAACACGAAAAAAAAAAAAAAATGTATAATGTAATATCCATTACCCTAAAAGAAATGTAGTGCCACTGACATACGATTAAAATAACACCTTCACCATACATACATTTAAAATTCTGCCGTTTGTAAAATACAGTGGCGAGCGGTGTTCACAGACTTCAGTTCATCATACATTTAGGAAACTACCCCTTCTTTTTTCAAACATCTATACTCGGATTCTTAGAAAATAGCCGATGAGAAATTTTTTGAAGTCCTTAAAAGATGTGCAGTGTGGCAACACTGAACCAATATTGAATGCAGATTTAAAATTAGTTTTTCATTTGTTCACAATGCTACGTAAGTGTTGCCTGAATCTTAAACATTTTGGACTTCGAGAAAATTCAATCAGTTTTCTATGAATCCAAGTGTACATGTTCTTAAACTGAATTTAAGAAAATGAAACCTAATGTTGGAATATACTTGAGAAACACACTGAAAGTTAGCCTTTATTACATATACATTTATTTGCTTTTTGTCCTGATTCTTTCATGAATTAAACCACCCTGGACCTTTTCTACTTTAACCTCCTTCATTATCCTATTCGCTAGTATTCTTGAGTCCTCCTGATTACCTTTCCTGAATGCTTTAAGTATAACACATGATCCACAATGGGTTTTTCCATTCTTATATTAACTGCAATCATAAAACTTATTTTCATTTCCTCTCGAATTCTTTTCTTACTTAAGACTCTTTAAGTAAAGCGATACCACAGTTACACGTGGACTTGGCTATCGCAGAAAAAACGAACCAGAAGGCTTTCCCTTACCTCTTACCTTTGCTCATCTATTCTCATGAAGGAAAGCATATCCGTAGCATTTAGTTACAATTCATTGTTTTGCCCCTGCTTTCAACCTGCTTGTAGTCTCTCTCAGACTCATCTGTTGTCTGTCTTCTTCTGGTCTTAGCAATATACGGATTCCTGTATGTTAATCAGTATATTCCTATGTGAGAATCTAACTTCCACATTTTTGTATTATTTGCTGAATTTCTAACTTGGTCACTTCACCACAAGTTTCCTTATGTCGGTCTTAAAGGAGATAGTAAATGGTCTTGTCACAAAATCCTTAACAGCTTCTACGCAAACAAATTCATTGATGGCCATTTATCTTCAACATTTGAAACCTGGCGCTTCTTTTCCCATAAAGTCAAAGTTTGTAGTAATATCTGTAATTTATAACAATTTCAATTTAGAAACAAACGTAACTTCCATCACAACTACGTGGGTTATTAAACCTCCTGATTATGCAGGGGAACGTATTACTTTCTTACGATTACTTTTTCTTATCTGTATAGTCCAGATTCTCACGTTACTCGCTTTTCTGCCTTCTTTTTGACCATCTAATCAGTGTCCCTAAACCCTAGTATTTTCTTTCTCCTCACTTGTTCTGTAACCAACGCAACAAGAATCCTTCATAAGAATCTATTTCAAATTCTAAACGTACATTAAGATTCCTACCCTCAAAAGTGTCCTAATGATATCTGAAACAAAATAAAATAGTTTGACAAAATTCATCACTGTCATTTTTTCAACTTGGGTTGCCATTCGAATATTTCAATTTCCTTACAAAACAACTCTTATCAGACGTTCGTTCTATCTCCCACCCTCATTCCTTTATTTATCTAAACCTTTTTGAGAAGCAGTACAATCCAACCCATAGTTTCTTTACAATTCTGCACCATTACTACCAATACACCTGGAACTTTCCCAAGGACTTTCGTGATCTCGACTATCAAGCTCCAAATATTTCACGTTGTTATTCGCAGTTTTGTTCCTATGCAAAATCTGTTTCTCTGCTGCGCAGTCAGTCATATTATGTAGTGTTACATTCTACAGTTACGCTGAATATCTTACCGCTCTATTCGATGCAAATGAATGAAAGCATTCATGGAACAGAGTTGTACCCTGCCCTGCCAATCTGAGCAAATATGAGTATTACAACTGGGGCAATTTGATAGCTGTGTGGCCTCTCTGGCGTCAACTTCTTCAGACGCGTTTTACAACAGGCAGGAAATATGGTGATATTACCAGCTTTCATGGGACAACACTCTTGCTTATGTCGTAAGACTGCACCAAAAGCTTTGAAGATAAAAGGAGCTCAGAGAGGTGTGATTAGCTGGTTTTCAAGTATTTTGTCCCGTTGCGCAAATTTCCTTTATGGATTCACTGAAAATAAATTTCAGGGCATTGTTAACTACAACAAAAAACTCAGTCAAGCTAAGATCCTTCTTTATTATTATTGAGGATGACCTAAAATTAATTTATAAAACATACAGTATGGGATGCGCGCAACGGAACAAATGTAATGTAGCAAGCGTTTACCAATACGCTTAGAGAATAATCTTTGCCAGACTACGAAGAAAGTCTAGAACGACGAACACGAAAATCTAGACTATATTGATAAGAAAAATTAAATCAAAGGAAAGGAATCCGTTGTTCCTCTGAATCATTTGGAGGTTTAGTAATTTACGTAGATGTGAGAAAAATAAGTTACGTTTACTCCTAAATTGAAATTCTGATAATTTAAGTAAAATACAGATATTGCTACGAAGTTTTACTTTGTGGGGAAAGAAGTACCAAGTTTCAAATGTAGAAGATAAATGACCAGTGACACCAATGAACTGTGCTTGCGTAGAGTAATAGACTAAAAAGTCACATAATCTTTTACGGCAATACTATAAGTCACGCCTTCAAGAAGAAATTATTACACATCATGTTTTTTAATATTCTTTAGTACTTAAACTGATACATAGTAGTCGGGTAGGATAGTTTCAAATACATGAGAGCTACGATTCTACTAGCAATCGCGAATCCGATGGTCCCCTGATAGCATCTCAAGACACGCAAACATTCAGTTTATAAAATATGTTGCCAACTGACAACTGTGGTCCTTAGATACGGGAACTCAAACAGCATTTTACTACTGTGTCGAATAATGTTTACGCTACATTTGATGCGAATATGTATAACGGTATGGAACCAATTTGAAACAGTAATTTAAAATAGATTGACAACACTAACAACTGAGATGCCTGGGAACACACACACCCACGGTATATTTCTATTCTGTCGAATGATATTTATGCCAAGTTTGGTGCTGCTACATCTAATGAATTTGAAGCAATCTGAAAAATTGAATTTTATACAAAATAGGTTGGTAGCACTGACAGTTCGGGTGCTTGGGGACGGGAACATCCACAGTATTTTCTATCTTGTCGAACAATGTTTACGCCAATTTTGGCGCTGATCGATCTAACGGAATGTAAGTAATTTGAACTTATATTTTTAAATGGTTGGCAACACTGATCCACTGCACCAATCAAGACGATTCTGAGCAGTCTAGCCAACAAATTTCCAACAACACCTTAACTGCCTATCTACTCTACATCTTGTGGTTCCTGAGATTTATTTTTGGACACGGACTTTGGTCTCTTTCTGTCTAGTTATGCTATCAAGGAACCTAAAAGTGATGGGACTACTAACAGATAGGTAACGAAGGTGAAATATTGATAATTTGATACCTCGTTGCAACATTTTTCGGGGTATTTCGTCTGAGCAAGGTGTTGGTATAACACCGAATAACCTTAAGGTGTTGGTATAAACTTACTGTTTACGTTTACAATAAAGTCAAGTGTATAAAAACTTTGTCAGCCTATTTATATTAACTACAATTTTTGTCACATTAAGTTGTTTTTACCTAATCATGGAAAGGAAAAAAAAGCGGTGAATTTTTCTATTGAAATCTCGTAACAAGTAAACGGTAAGTATTCTAATTTGAATAGAAATTAGAATCCGGACATGGTCATTTTTGGAGGCTCTTTCCATGATAACCAGAAGTGGTATGGACATAGGATTTAAATTATTGGAACTCTCATATTGTCTAGATATTACGTGCAAAATTTCATTAAAATCGGTTGAGGGCAGAAAACGCAGTACTCCTTTACTTATGCGCAGTACTACTTTACTTTCCTAAAAGCAATTATGCGTACTGCCCTTTAAGCTATTTATACACGTTATGCATAACTGGCTGTGTACTTCTGTTAGTAACTTTTTTTTTTCAACATGATCCCACTGAAATACAGTCATGAAATTTGGATTTCCGGAAGAAACTGGTTCAACTAGTGAAGATACGTCTCAAAACATCAGCAAATGCACATTGAACATATATTTTTCTCAAAAAGACCGATTTTGAGTTTTGTAAACAACTTTTGTTTTATTTTTGAAAAAAAAAATTAAGATTGGTCTAATAAAGTCACGTAACTAACTATATGGCTTATGGAACTCGCAAGTTCATCGCCGCAGTAACAAACGTTCGCCACTGGATTCTATCCTGGGCAACATCAAACCAGTTTTCATCACGAAGATGATATCTTCTAATATTGTCCTCCCAACGACGTCTCGGTCTTCCCAATGGCCTCTTTCCATCCGGCCTTCCAACCAGGATAGAATATAATCTTAGTTTTTCCCCCATCCGAGCTATATGGCCTGCTCACCTTAATCGTCGCGATTTTATTATTTTTACATCTGGTGAATCGTACAGTCCGTGGAGTTCTTCATTATGTAGTCTCCTTCATTCTCCAGTCATCTCATCCCATATACCTTTCTCAAAACCTTATTTCCAAACACAACGAATTTATGTTCATCTGCTAGGGTCGTATTCCAACTTTCGCAACAGTAAAGTATTACCGGCAGAATAGCTGTCTGTATAATTTCAATTTCCTTCATATTAATCACGTTGTGAGAACCTTTTGGACTGAATAGAAGCATGCGTTCCCCAACACTAAGCGAATTTTATTTCTTCCGTGACCTCATTTTTGCTTGTTACATATGCTCCCAAGTAGTTAAATTTGTTTACTTTCTCTATGACCTCATCCCTAATTCTTGTTTTTATTTCCTTCCTTTCCTGTGTTTCGGTTTGTTATCATGTATTTTGTTTTATCTATGTTTACCTGTAGACCTATCTCATCGCACGCTTCTACTAAGACATCGGTGTTGTTCTGTAGTGCATCTATATCGTCCCCTATTAAATCTACATCATCCGCGTATACGAACAGTTGATTCAAACCATTTAATGATAAGTCCCTTTTTGTCCCCTTTAATTTTTAAACGCGCATATTCTAACGCAAAGTTAAACAGTAGTTGACAAGACATCGCCATGTTTCATTACGTTGCGAATCTTGAAACTGTCTGACATATTATTACCTATCCGTAATCTGCTTATGGGGTCGCTGAGACACATCTTCACTAGCTGAACCAGTTTCTTTCGGAATTCCAAATCGTATCAGGATACTGTATAACATTTCCCTTTTGACAGAATCAATGAATAGCTGGTGAACCGTCCCATTGTATTCCCATTTCTTCTCCAAATTTTGTCTCAAGGCAAAAATCTGGTCCAACATGGATCTATTTCTTCTAAATCCACACTGGTGATTTCCAATTATTTCATCTACGTATACACTTAGGCGTGTTATCAGAATATTACTTAATACTTTGTAACAGGTTGGAAGTAACGAGATTCCGCAGTAATTATTACAGTCCGATTTATCGCCTTTTTGTAAAACGGAACTATGATTGAGGGTTTCCATTCCTTTCGAAGCTCCTCCTTTCTCCATATAGCACATATCAATTTATGTAGTTCCTTGATTAGTGCCGTTCCTCCCGCTTTAATTAATTCCGCTGGAATGTCTATTCCTAGTGATTTGAAAATTTTCAATTTCTTTACCGACATTTCGATCTCGATAAGTTCGGGAATCCACGGTTCTGCGGTATGGATTTCAATTCCCCTGTTTGTTCCCCGTTGTGTACATTAAGAAGTTTGTCGAAATAACTTTTCCACACATCGACAATTTTAGTCGGATCCGCCTGAAGATCTCCACGTTCATTTCTAATCATTCCTAACTCGGCTAGTAACCTTTTCTTAACGAGTTTACTCCTTTATATAGATCTTTATATGTTATTTTGTTTTCCTCTATCTCCTGAATCTTCTGCGTCAGATACTCTCGCTTTTTGTTTCTGAACCCGCGTGTGGCGTTTCGTTTCGCGTTACTGTAGTGGTTGATATTTGCTTCGCTTTTACTACTTAGCCATCGTTGCCTTACTTGTTTTCGTTTGCTCATGAAGCTTAAGTTATTCTTCATCAAACCAAGGTTTGTTTTTTTGTTGTTTCTTCTCACCTACACGTTTCTTCGTTGTGCTTTTAACTGTTTCACGAACTGCCTCCCACATCAATTTCATTATTAATATTATCATTAATATTATTATTACTCGAGTCGGCTAAGATTTCAAACCTATTTGAGAGCTCCAGTTGGTAATCTGCTTTTATGCTCGGATTATTTAATCGTTTAACTGCGAATTTCAGTTGTTTTGATCCCTTGCTTTCTCCGTTCGCGATGCGTAACTTTTCCCTTACTTTTGTGATCACTAATTAATGGTCCGTGTCACCTTCCGCTAATCTGTACGACCTAACGTCCATTATGTTGGTGTGTCTTCGTCTATCTACTAATACGTGATCGATCTGGTTGAGAGTTTTGTCGTCCGGAGATACCCATGTGTATGTCTTTGTGTTCTAAGTACGTGCTCTTTACCAGTAGGTTTTTCGAAATCGCGAAATTTATCAGTCTTTCTCCATTCTCTTTCCGAATTGGCACCTTATGCTCCGTTACGTACCCTTGTTCCGTCGGATGCATCGTCGATGGTTATCCGAATTCACTTTCAACGAAGCATTGAAGTGAACGGAGCAACGGGGGATCAGGTGGTCACTGGATTCTCCGCTCGGCTGCGCGTAGCTGCTATGTTTCTTTAAAAGAAGAGCGGGATAAGATGTACAGTGCCAATGTGTCAGTAGTGTTACCTCTTAACCTGATTTACGAGTGAGAACAAGAAAGCGGTATCATTAATTTGCATTGATTTTTTTCGGATAAAAGAATTCGACATCACAAAATTGGCTGATAAGAATACTAGAGTGAACTGAAGTATGTGTGAACATGAGTTGAATGCCACTGTCAGTTGTAAGGGAGGTATACATATATATATATATATATATATATATAT
>JAGDQP010008590.1:0-59473 GCA_022664845.1 Lepisma saccharinum
GTTTATGAAGTTCATGTGTGCTTCTCTTGGTATTCTGATATTTAAGTGGCTTTTTCTGTATCTTATTTTACCATTTTCGCATATGTGTGATAATCGAAACATAAGCAAAGTAATGGATTTATAGACAACCAAAACACCCCCATATAATAACAAATGTTCCTTAAGAACTATTTAAAAAATACATACTGCAATAGGAGTAACTTTTTTTTTTCATTTCTTCATTTGCCCGCAAGATGGTATACACGTATGAGATTGAGGTCGAGTTAGGGCGTTGGAAATGGAGTAGCAGGTTCATTGTTGTAGCACTAAAACTTCAAAAATAGCAAATTCTGAGATGTGTGGTTGCAGACTATAGGCAAAAAATTTTATTGCGTTTATTTTGGTTGGTTTCGTGGCTCTTGAGCGGAAAGTTTTATAGAGTTGTTCGAGAAATAGTAGTCTTTTTTAACTTCAAAAGATGACTTTTCATGGAAACAGAAACATGTCCTTTTAGTATTGGGTGGTTTTAAAGCGAATTACAAATTTTCTTTGATTTTTTTCTTTCATATGTATAATGTAGTAGTGTAAACAGCAGTTTGTTAAACAGAATTTCTGTTTGTCTCGTCCGGTTTTTTTTTTTTTTTTTTGATTAAAAAAAATCTCTCTTTCGTTCTAAATAAAACAAGTTATTGTTTATCCAAATGGTTAACGCTATCGGGACATTCCAGAGAATTTGTACAATTGATCGCTCGATTAGTTTTGATTTCCTTCATATTTGGTGCATTAAATTCCATCTTCAAGCGAAGTTGAAAACAGTTTTTGAAAAGTTTTTACTGCTCATAGTTCAGAATATACAGGATGTTCAAAAATGAGACTGCAAAATTTTGTTGAATACAGCGAATCATAAAGTTACACATATTTCACAAACCAGTTGAGATATTTGAATAATTCCAAAACATTTAAAATATAGATACCTCAGAGAAGATTTAAAGCTTGACCTCTTTAAGGTCTAGCCTCAAAACGGCTATCCGACAGCGTGATTTAAACAGTTGTAAAATATAGGTGAAATTTTCATTTTTAGATATTTTTTTTCCCTGATTGAATGCAAAGAAATAACAAGACGTTTACTTTGTTACTATTATCTACTATTGTCACTGTAATGATAGAAAAGAAAAATAACTTTCTGTATCATTTTCTTTTCTTGATATCGAGACTTCAATTTTATAAAAACTCAAATTTGTCAAAATTTGAGGGGTTGTAAATCAAAAGAGGGAGAGGGAGTACATGAACAAAATTTCGCATAGGAGTTTGTATTCTAAAATTCCTAAAAGTTTCATTCTGTTATTCAAACCCCTCTATAAAATACAGCTTCTTAAAGTTGCTTAAAAAGCTATGGTCGTGTCAATATAAATTCTCACTGAAACATGAGGCTATTGTTAATAATGTTGTATTCTATCAGCATAATCATTTAAATCACGTGCCTTAAGCACAAATAGATTGTTTTACGTTCCTTTTTGGTTGCACAGAGCTATTTTAGCTTTCTCCTATCTGCTACTTAAGGAAAAACTGGTTAAAAAAGCACGAATTCCCGATCTGATGGTATGAACTCTTCCTGAGTGTTTTTTTTTATTATTATTATTATTATTTTATACAAGTTATGTACGCAGCCATGTCATGCAAAGAGATGCTATTCTTTTCGTTAGGCCTAATAGAATACATTGGCCTACATTTTACTTGGATCTGACGGTTAGAATTGCGGCACTTAAGTGACTGTTTTATTTCTATTTTGTTCAAGTTATTCCATATCATACAAATATATGTTATTCTTTCATTCTTAATGAAATCCTTATATGAAATACAGCTTTTTAAAATTGATACAAGAAAGTTACTAACGGTTGTTACGATTGGGGGTTAGCTAGACTTTGACCTGCATTTCAGGACATCAGTTATTAGCGAATCAGCTGTATCTTAGGATGCTGAATAACAACTTCTTTGTTAAAGATTATTACTACCACGAAATAGGTCTGTGTATTTTATTAGGCCTAACGAATAGAGTAATATTGATAGTATGTACATAACTTGAAAGGAAAAACTGAGATTTTTGACCGCGAGATCCAAGTAAAATGTAGGCCTATGTATTCTGTTAGACCTAACGAAAAAATGACATGGCTGCGTACATAACTTGTTATATTAATAAAATAAAAAAAAACAAAAAAAAACTATAATTCAGGAGATGTTCATACCATCAGATCGGAGATTAGTGCTTTTTTACCACAGGTTTTCCTTAAACAGCAGATAGAAGAAAGATAAAGTAGCTCTGTGCACCAACAAGGAACGTAAAACAATCTATTTGTGCTGCTCAAGGCACGTGATTTAAATATTACGCTGATATAATACAACATTATTAACAATAGCCTCATGTTTCAGTGAGAATTTGTATTGACACGACTATAACTTTTTAAGCAACTTTAAGAAGCTGTATTTCATAGAGGAGTTTGAATAACAGAATGAAACTTCCCGGGGCTTTAGAATATAAACAAAGGAACTCCTGTGCGAAATTTTGTTCATGTACTCCCTCCCTCTTTTGACTTACAACCCCTCAAATTTTGACACATTTGAGTTTTTATTAAATTCAAGTCTCGATATCAAGAAAAGGAAATGTCACAGGAAATTATTTGTCGTTACAGTGACAATAGTAGATAATAAAAATAGATAGCCGTTTTGAGGCTAGAACTTAGACATAGCTTTAAATCTTCTCTGAGGTTTGGAATTATTCAAATATCTAGGGTGCGCGGGAAAAGCAGTATAGACAAGTTTCTTCCTCCCTGCCAGCCATAAGATATACCACGTATTCTAAAAGTGCAAAGAAGCAATTATTCAATTCACGTTTAGAATTTATTTATGCTAAGTTAACCGAAGGCGGGGCATCACATACAGTTCTCAAATTTTAACTTATATCATTTTGGCTAATTTCTGACTTATACTGTTTTTCCCGCGCACCCTAGATATCTCAAGTGGTTTGTGAAATGTGTGTAACTTTACGATTCGCTGTATTGAACAGAATTTTGCAGAGTCTCATTTTTGAACACCCTGTATATCCTGAACGATTATTAACAAATTTTTCAAAAACTGTTTTCAACTTCGCTTGTATATGACATTCAATGTACCAAATATGAAGGAAATCAAAAATAGTCAAGCGACCACCACTTGTCGAAATTCTGTGGAATTACTCTATCGCTACTTAAATTGGCGAACTACATAAACAAGCAAATAGCGGATTACAGTCACGGAAGTCAGATTAAGCGATAATAGGAGTCGTTGCGTTGACTACGCAGCACTCAGTTTAATGTAAGCTGACAGTAGGCCAAGGTCCTATTGGTCTATAGCACTATGAACTTTTAAAAGAGTCATTCTATAACGTAGTTTATAGAATTTTGTTTAATCTGGTCTCACTAACCTTTTTTCAAAATAAGGCGAAGATATTTTGATGCAATAACTTTGATACACATTAGGGTATTCACATTTGTGCAGAATTCGCGTGTATTAGTGAGTGTTAATGTTTAGAGAGAGAGACCTGATGAGACGGGATAATGGGATTTCGATTTAAAAAAGTTTTCTCTGCTGTATGTAACTGACGTTATTTTAACAGAAGTTGATTCGCATTGGACAATTTCCTAGCAAGATCAGGATTACTGACGTAATTATTTTATATCCAGTAAATTATAATTCCCTTACTTAGTTTGAATATTTGCCAGGAACGGACGACAAAACAGCGGAACATTGAAAAGCAAAAGGAACTAGAACACCAAGTAGGAGTGACATGAGAAGAAGTGGAAGTAGCATTAAAGAAGATAAAGGATGGAAAAATAGCAGAAGTAGGTGACATCTCAAGTGAATTAGTATAAACCTATGGAACAGCAGTCCCTGTATTATTATTTAATTTGTTTGGAGAGAATACCGAAAAGCTTGAGCCAAGATATAATAATAACTCTTTACAAGAATGAGGATAGAAGCTACACGAAAATAACTCTGTTAATCCACTGCGTAAAGATTTATGAAAAGATAATGGAAAAGAGAAAACTTAAGGCTACTGAGGGAGGAACAATACAGTTTAGGGACGACAGATTGACTACTTAGCTACAGGATAAGTATTACGAGTATGGGAAAAACTTGATCTTGGAATGTTTATGATGAGCCTGAGAAGAAACAAAATTGGTAAACGGTTGGTGGGCATGTGCGAAAGGAATGAAAGTTGCGTGAAGACGGAGTATAGCAATACTGTCTGGTTCAAAGGTGTCCATTTTGGCCTGACCTTTCCTCCAGCTCTGATCTGGGCCTCCACCTCCACTCCAGCTATGATATGCACCTCCCCTCCAGGTTGGAGGGTGAGGGGTGGAGGCGGTGGCGGTTGACCCTCCGGAACATGGGCGTCGCCAGAAAATTTTCCAGGGTGGGGCAGGTGGGAGCCATAAAGATTGCTCTGAATAATGTTCCAGTTTCCGGAACGAAAGCTTGAATAATACGTTTCGCAAGGAAATTTTTACTTGTGTGAGTGACGGCCTGACGGGTGACACGCTAAAATTTTGCAATTGTAAATTTCCTAGGTTTCTTCTTGGCTTCACTACGCAGGTTCTAATTCTAGCAGAACAATGAGTAAGCCCTTGTTGCTACAATATTTGTTGATTTTGATTGGAGGTGTTATTGACACACTGGGGTAGACCCCCCCCCCCCGGTCACCCCCCTGAAGGAAACACTGGATGTATGGTAAAAAAAACCTCATTTGGTCAATTACCGGGATGTCGTTTCAGTTTGCTATACTGAAATATTTTCAAAAATGAGATTATTTAAGGCCTTTTGGCATCATACACCTATGCAATTACGGGCATTCTAATTTCTCAGCTGAAATAAACAATGTCAAAATCTAGGATAGTTCATTTGATACACATTCACATGTATTATTGGGGCCGCTTTCCAAAATTTCATCATTGCTTATCATTTGTCCAGTATCTTCAAAAATATGAAAACTCTCACACACACTCGCACCGTAGGTAGTGGTACGAACTTACGAAGGCCACTGAACTATTTTATTTCACTATGTAGTAGTGAAACAAGTCCTCCTTCAGCATGGAGTTCACCCTCCAGGACTGAGGTCACCACCACCTACACTTCAGCTATGATCTTCCTCTCCACTCCACCTCAAGCACGGAGGTCACCACCACCTCCACTCCAGCTATGGTCTGCCCCTCCACTCCACATCACACTCCAGCACGGAGGTCACCACCACCACTCCAGCTATGATCTGCCCCTCCACTCCACATCACCATCCAGGTTGGAGGGTGAGGGCGAATTATGTTGAGGGGTGACCTCCGGAGGGATGGACACCTTTGGTGTGGTTTGAGATACAGTGTGATTTAAAGCAAGGGAGTACAAGTTGTCCATTATTGTTTATCATAGCGATGGATGAGATTGCGTATACAGTAGTGGAATGAAAAGATGAAGATCAAGTATAGACTTTGTTGTTTCCAAACGATACAAGGATCTGGGGAAGTATAGTCAAAGTTTAATACGAAGAGCATTTACAGATGTGGACAGAGGGTCGGAGTGAAGTTTAGCGGTGGAAAGAATGAAGTAGTGCTAACTTTCAGAAGAACAGACCATGGCATTAGATTGAAAAATGCGAATTAAAACCGCGTTTGAATAACTAGATAGCGGTGTTAGACCTTTTATCAAACTGTAAAAGGGCTGACTGATCTGTTCCTAAAATGTAAAAACATATTACATGAAACGTACTTCGCTCTAATAGTGAAATATGGCCAGCAAACGTAGATGATGAAAAAGAGACGAAAGTAAGGTATGGAAATGAGATTTCTGAGGAGCATGTTGGAAGTCACTAAAAGGAAAAAGAAAGTAATGAGAAACTAAGATGGGGACTAGAAGTAGAAAAACTTCGCAAGATAGTAAGCAGCAGGCTCAAGTAGTACGGATACGTTAAAAAGGTGAATGACGAAAGGTGTTAGAGTGGAAAGAGTCGTAGAGGAAGACCAAGAGATAGATGGATTAAGGAAGTGATGGATAACATTAGAAATAGAGGATAGCAATGCAAGGAAGAAGAGCTGTGGAAGGAGAGAAGAAAATGGAGAGGTCTTATGGTACAGTAGCCCTCAGTTGGAACAACTTAAATTGATCATGTTGAATACCAGGACTGTAATTTTATGCACTGTAAAATATCAGAACATGATGTTCATCCATTAAAAGTGGATGAAACAGTTTATATATGGAATAATCTGCATGTAAAAGGAACGTATAAATAATGGTGAAAGCAGAAGAACGATTAACATTCATCTGATGTAGATTCTTACGCACAGTAGGCAGTACGGATCTTTAGTTTCAATAATTTTAAATAGAAGCAAACAAGATTCTATTTTCACCACACACGACTCTTTTAAGTGAATGATCATGCCTCAAATATAGGTACCGTGTGGAGCGGGGGATGTCTGTGTATTACGAGTATCGTGGACGCTTCTTAACAAAGATTTTCACAACAAAAGTTGCATTTAATTCTGGCCGTTAAGACGCTTTGTTACAGCTAACTTTGATCTCTGCTTTAGCTTTGTTCATGATTCTGTTCTTATTAAATACTTTTTTTTCTTCTTCTTCTGGTACTCTTTTGTGTATTCCAATGGAAAATAGCTTTGTAGCTGAATTTAGAATTCTGTTAAATAATAAGAAAATCTTTTTGGGAAGAATACAAGGCGAAGAAAGGATTTTTTTTTTTTCACATTAGCAAGAGAAAGACATAGAGATGATTAAATTAGGAAGAAGATAAACACTCAAACGATACCTCGAATTTTCAAAGGAATTTTTGCTTTTAATGCAGAAAACAAATCTGGGCGTACGAGTCAGAGAGAAAGCTCGGGGAAGCATTCCGATATCTTATTACAATCTGAAAAGCCTTAAATAGTAATACTAGTCCTGTAGATCCATCCAGGCAGGTATTATTGGGGGCCACAGAACAAGGTCTCTCTGCATCAAAACGCATAAGTGTACTCAGACAACATAGCTTTTTACCTGTAACCGTCACCAGGTGATGCCATTATATACCCCATTACAACCATGTTTCCACCTGCTTTACTGTGAGATTTACTTTTTTAACCCGGTAATCTTTTTATTATTATTATTATTCAAGCAAGGTGTTGACACGTGGCGTGGTCAAAGTGAACAAAGAAAGTAGTAGTATTAGTATGAAGCAAAGAACATATTTATGAACTCAAAAAAATTGTCTTTAAATGTGAAATTAATGATACTTTTTTTGTTTTAGAATCTGTCCGTAAGCAAGCTCTCAACCTAGTCTCAAGAGCGTATTCATCAATTAGTTTGGACGACTTTTCAATGTTTGTCGGACTTCAGCCTGAGCAAGCTATTCAAGCTGCTCTTGACCAAGGATGGTCCGTGGATTCTGGAGGAAGAATGATCTACCCACAGAGACCATCGACGGATACATTTGAACTAACTTCTAGTGAAGATCAACTTCACAAGTTAACAGAATTCGTTTCGTTCCTGGAGAATTAATGTGGTGTGTTTTTTTTGCATTGAAGAACAAACAAAATTTAAATAAAACGTATATCCTGTGATGGAAATTTATATAAGACAAGAAATGAACAGTGAAGTTTGTTCCATATTGGAAAAAAAATTCAGGTGCTGTGTATGTTTTCTGCTGAAGAAATAACGAAGCAATATTTTTGATTTTTACATCCAGTTTTAATTTTGTTATTAGAAATAGCAACGCAAAGTTGTAATTATATTTTTCGTAGCTATGACTGCGAAATGCAGACAAAATCACAATCCAAAACCTTCATTTTATTTCCAAAATAAGTTTCAAATAGCGTATTTTGTGTAACATTTGAATTAAGCCAATACAATTAAAATTCCACGTTACCTGGTTTTGCTTCCAACTGTGATAATTTATAGCCCCAATATGTATTTCTGTAGAGTGCAGAAAAAACTCAAATGTTGTGTCTGGTGTGACTGTTTTTATTTGTAAAAAAAAGAAAAAAAAAGCCCTGTAAATTATGAAAAAGTAAAGTGACATGAAAACAAAGTTTTGTTAGTTTTTAATAATCTACGTATGCTTGTTCTTATATTCGTTAAACGCCTTTCTCTGCGTATAGAAAAGTTGGACGTCCTTCCTATTTTTTGTAGTAGTACTGTAGTTTTGTATTTGGTTTTGGAAATCGTTTGTGGGGGTTCACTAACGTCTAACCGTCGTAATACGATGGAGAAGAGGCTCATTATGGCGACGGACCAATAGGTTATAACAGAGGTCTACCCACTGCTGTTTATGATACTTCTTTAGTTGAAATGCGGTAGCCAATTGCCCATTTATTTCAACTAAATAAATGCTGTCGATAGTCGCAAATGGTTGAACTGGAAACCTTGAACTTTCAGTCAAGTTTTCTGATTGTGGTGCCTGGATTTGTCTCCACACATCACATGCCCTTAAAGCATTGTTATCCACCTTCCTTCCTCAATTTGGATACTGGTCACCGGCAGAAAATTACACAAGCGACGCACTGTCCATTTTGAAGTGGAGTCTGCGCCCATGTCCTCACTACATTGCGATAAGTTTTTTGCCGCCGTATGCCCCAGTTAGAACTACGCAACAAAATTACCGTAAATTTTGCTTCTAACATGTTGTACAGAACACTATTATTACGCCTCCTATGACACCTGCAACTAAACTACTTCTGGCTTAAAGGCTGCCTGTTGCTGTGACATTCAACAGTGTTACCGAGCGACCCTAGCTCAGTTGTAGAGCGTTGCCTTAGGAATCGGAAGCTCCTGGGAACGATTCCAGCGGCCACTGATCCTGACAAAGTATTTCCTATTAACTAAGCCGTGACAGACTACATTGTAACATCCTCTTCCCCGGCCTGAGCCTGAAATGCCTAAGTACCATAAATATATTCAAATTCAACGGGTATTACGATTCCGTACGATTAGAGGCAGGCAGTGTTTAATGTGGACATTGTGCATTTCGGTCATTTATTTCCGAATAAAGTGGTACAAAGCAAGTATAACTGAATTGTTTGGATGAATCTTGGTTCGTCACCGACGTATTGAACCTCCTAAAAATGTATCAAGTTCATTATTTTCAGTGATATTCCTATCACACTCACATTAGTAATCCGATTGTATGCACGGACTCTATACGGTTGCCATGGTAACGAAACGCAGGTCATTGGTTAATTAGTCAATTGAAAATGGCAAAGAAAAGTAAATAGTTTTTATCTTATTCAACAATATCACTTATATCTCTTGGCTTCTGTAGTCGACATATATAAGTTTTTATTAATTGAAAAAAAAAATTACAGAATTTTATTTTTTATCAGTAGCATAAAAAAACCACTTCACTGACCCACATTTTCTGTTTTACAGAAGGGAGGGACTTACGTCCTCATAACATCAAAGCAGTGAGAATATAGGATTGCAATTTGCAATGTCAAATAGGTTTCCAACTAGAAGCAAGAAATGTAGATGTCCCAAGTGCACTGCAGAGTCTCTTTTGTAAACTGGTAAGGATTATTGTTGGCAGGAGGCTTTCTTGTAGGATTTTGTAGACACCAATTTCTACTTTCAAGAGAACAGTAGTCCTTAGAACGAAGATAGGCTATTATCTTTCTAAAGGTGCATTCCAAGGATTAATATCTCATATATTAAGTGTAACAGAGGAAGTACGATAGTACATTTTAAAAAAATAAAGAAAAAGGCTGTCAACGGGTTGAAAATTCCGTCGGGTTTCAGAGTTGCCGATTGTCGAAAGCGTGGCAAAATGAATTTAAGAACTTCATATTTCCAATGCCATTAAGAGTAGAGCTAAGGCGGCATAGTATTGTAAAAGACTTCAAACCTGCTAAAAAAATCCAAAATTGTGCAATACGTACTCAAGGGATTCCTCAAAGGAAGTAGGGCAGGGTTTCTGAAACTATCTCACTAATGTATCACCATATTAACACAGAGAATTTTAATGTACCACTAGTCACAATTATTCTGGAAAAGCATAATTTCTTTGTCGCACAGGCCAAATTACACCTACTGACTTATTCTGTATCTAAAATTAATGTAGTTACATAGAGTTAGGCTATTGAAAAATGAACTACTTTTTTGATCATCTCAATGTATTGTGTTTATTAAAACATGCTACTTTTAAAAGTTGGAATAACGTTGACAGAACGCACATGTTCCTGGTTATGGTACTAAATGTTCTGAAGTTCAATGAGAATAAACGTAGGATATGCAATGAATGTATGAAAATATTAAGGAAATCACATTCTTTCCTCCGTGTGAAGGATGTGCTTGTTTAGTCGAGCACAGCTTCTTAATGTCTGGTTTCACATCACTCAACTTTAGTACATCTTACTTTTGTACTTGTTTTTGGTATACATGAAAGAAGAAAATCCACACTCACAAGGGTAAGTAGTAGCAAATACCAATAAAAAAATTTCTAGCTTTATCTGAGATCATTGGATATTCATTTCTGCTGGCCAAACTGAATTCTGTTAAGTCTATCCTCTTGAACGTTTGCTGGGGACTTCCGTCACATGAAATCTCTCGATTAATCCGTCTTTCTCAGAAAGAGTTAACGTTTCTGGTTAGCGTGTTCAATGGAAAATGGATTCATAATTCTGAAGCAAGACTTTCAGGGAAGTATTCTTCGAAATCTGTGATGAGACTACCGAGGTGATCATTTATATTCACTGCCAGTTCATTAGGAAGAATTATGTCATTCTCAGTTAAGAAAGTATGCAACAGTGGAAAGGAACTTGTGTTGCCGGTGCTGATTTCTTGAATCATGAAAGCAAGTTTTTTCTAAGAGCAGCAATTTTTTATTCTGCACCAAGAATCAAGTAGTACGCACACCCTACAAACTCTTATTCAGCTGGTTGAGGTGGTAAAATAAATCTGCCAGGTAAGTGAACCGGGTAAGCCACAGTAAAATCACTGAAATAATTCAAATCAGAGGATGTGTCCGAGAGAAAAACCTGAACTTCTGAACGAAGTTCAAATAGGCGGCTCAATACATTTTTCCTCGACAGCCTCCTGATTTCGGTGTGGAGTAAAAGTGAATCGTTGCACACAGTGGAAAGAAGTCTTGAATTCAAAGCTCTGGCTTTAACGGAGTTGACAATTTTAACACTCTCCTTCAAAACTGTCGTGAGGGGGCCAGGCATGTTTCTTGTGGCTGAAGCCTCACGATGGATACTGTAGTGCACAAATTTTACCTTTGGAGCTATTTATTTATTTTTCGCAACAACAACACAACACGCGCCATCGGAACAAACACCGAGGCATTTTTCCAATTCTATGTTATTCGTTTTCATAAATTGGTCCAATTTGGAAAATATTTCATTTGAAGTTGTTCAAGCAGGCAGTGGTTCATAAAATAACTCCTCCTCCACTGTTTCCCCACCTACAAATCGTACATACGTAAGAAGTTGAACCATGCTGGTGATGTCAGTAGTTTCATCAATTGAAAGAAAAATATTTGCTACTCCGATATTTTTCTAACAACTGCTCCTTAACATTAGAACACAAATCTGAAATTCGTGGTACGGTGTCATTGGACAGTGGAATCATTTCAATTTGTTTTGTTGCTTTATCCTACAATATTATTCAAACAATATCTGTAGCTGATGGTAATAATAATGACTCTCCGATCGTGTGAGGTTTTCCTGCCTTAGTTATTGTTAAACTGACTTCATAAGATGCCTCCAGGGCCTTGAAATTAAGTCCTGAAAATGAAGATATTTGGTTTCTCCATGTGGACAAACCATCCAGTTTTCTCTAGATATATTACACAGGTTTGTGTTTCAAATCCCCCATGCTTGGTTCGAAAGTGTCGTCTCAGAAGGGAAGGCTTCATTGAGTGGCTTGATAACGTTTCGTAAGAGATTACACACTGGGGAACAGGGGAGGTTTCCTCTCCAATGTATGTGAAACCACTTAATAATTAACTGACATTATACTTACGCTCTGCAGTACGATGCCTTTTGTTGTCTTCTCCATCCTCCAGTGGTTCTTCGAATTTTGAAGTAATCTCATGCCCGCTAAAGGTGATTTCTTCTTTCGGTCTTTCTTAGGCCCCACTAATTAACCATTTATCCATGTTCTGGATTCTATCCTCTGACAACTTTACAAATAGAACATAAAATTCCAAAGCAAACATGTTCCTCCAGCTCACGGCTAAACACACGACGAACTGTATCCGGTTGCAGTCTTACACTTTCAAATAGAACGACCTGCCTTTTGAAATTAGGTCTTGCCCTATTGATGCGGTATGTTTTCTCTGAGCTTTTTCTGCAATAGCGACAGTACAAACAGAGGAATATCGTTCCCGCTGCCAAATCAAACAAAATTGCCACTGTTCGTTGCACACATCAAAACCGTTTTAAGTTTCCAAGGCAATTGCATTTTATTTACAATATCGCGTTTAACGATAAGGATGAAAAGTGACGAAAGAAAAATTTCAACTCTATAGTATGATTGATCGTCAATCGTGTGTCTGTGTTGTGGTTTGTTGATAACTTCGAACATTTTTATCTTTCCCGATAAAAAAGCATGGTACTTTGGGGGAAAGTTATTGGATAGTTCTTTTTTTTTTTAATCAAATTGCTGATTTCATCAGATTTCACGTCTTGAGCTTACCTAAAAGTAGGGATGGGTATTTGGAACCGAGTACCTGGATCCTTGTTACTGGGTACACATTCGGATGTTAGATTTGAGTTTGAATCCTGACCCATTATCGCTAAGGAAATCTGGACATAGACCGCTGATTATAGAAATTATGGAAATACAAGACAACCGATCGGGAGTTAGTCTGACCTTCAGTAATACAGGCACGGTGCTCACAGACAGCAGCCATAGTTCGTCCAGTGTAAAAGAGAAATGGAGATATCGAAGCAGCTTGTTCACGTGTGTTTGTTGTATGTCTTTAAAGTGAGCCTGTGAGCTGCCGCATCAAGTCGCCGCATATGCCAGGCATTTGGTGAGCATGCCGTGAACGAACGCACCGCCAGGCATTGGTTCCAAAAATTTTGTTCGGGAGATGTGAGCCTTGCTGATGAACCTCGCAGTGGACGACCATATGTGTTGGATAACGAGGTCCTGAAAGCAGCCATCGAGGAGGACAGTGGTCTAACGTGTGGTGAACTTGCAGAAAGGTTCCATGTTTCCGCTGAAACAGTCAGACTGCACGTGCATGTGATAGGGAAGTCATACAGGTTAAGCAAGTGGGTTCTCCACACGGTGTCGGCAGCCAACAAAAAACGAGTGACAGCCTGTTTGTCGTTGCTCACTCGGCACCTTAACACACACATTTGATCGCTTGCTCATTGGTGACGAAAAGTGGGTCCTCTATGACACTCTCAAGCGTACCAGACATTGGTTGTCGCCACGTGACCCTGTTTCTCACACCTTAAGACCACCTATGCACCCACGAAAGGTATGGTGGAGTTATCGCCAAGTGGTGCATTACGAGCTCCTTCCACCTGGTCAACTCACAGCAGTTGCAAAGGGTGCAATGAAGCAGAAGGAGCCGGCATTGGTGAATCGCAAGGGTGTGCTGTTCCTCAACGACAATGCCAAGCCACATGTGGCAAAGAGGACCCGGGAGATCCTTCAGCAACTTGGCTAGGAGGCACTGTGCCATACCGGACCTTTCGCTAAAAGATTACCATGTGTTTCATTCCATCGACAACCACCTCCGTGGTAGATCCTTCGCCAATGAGGGAGACCTGCGGAACGCTTTCAAGGACTTCTTTGTCTCGAAGACCGCCGACTTTTATCACCAGGGTATTGTGCAGCTGCAGGAACGTTGGCAAAAGGTGTTGGATGCTGATGGAGCTTACTTCGAAACCTATAGGTGCGTACCGTCCACTGTATTGCTCTTTGTTTAATTATCACTGCTCTAGAACGGCAAAACCTTTTTTTGGTTACCTTGTGTTTACTTTCTCAAGAATTCTCGCTAGAGCCCATGATCATTGTTTCATTACCTCAATTTTTGTTCTTTGATGTCAAGTCTAAATTACTAGTTCTCATGTTTCTTTTCTGATGATTATATTAACAGATCATTCGTTCCCTGGTAGAATGTTAAGAATTTTGTTTCTTCTGACCTTGATGATTGAACTATTGTTCAAAAATCGTTTCTGTAAATAAAAGTGAATGAGACAGTATTGATTTTGAACTTGAATCAGGAAACGTATGAGGGAATTTAGAAAATAAGCGACATGTCTGGCTGGAAATATAAAAATGATTACATTTGGCTACTTTCCACTGTTCCGAGTATTACGGAAACTATCAAACACGGTGATTTGTCTTTAGATCTTGGGAGATCGAAATCAGTTCGGCAGAATACTAACTCATTGATATTCAATGCAGGAAGAGGTTTTACTGAAATGAAGACAGATATACAGTATCATGTCAGCTTTCTATGTTTATGTCTACATTTATCAAATCCTTTAAATTTGAAAAAAAAAAAAAAAAAAAAAAAAATGTGCTAACGTTTAGTTCAGAATTTCAAATAGGAATATTTGGATTCTGTATAAGTCTATTAGATGTAATTGATCTTTTATTAGGAACGTGCTGAGGAAAAACTTGAAACAATTTTACTCAAGATTTTATCTTTTTCAAATTCATGGCTACATATGTTTCACTTCTGTGACTTATTTGCAGTGGCGTAACTAACTGGCTCTATGGGCCCACCCCATTCGCAACTTTCAGTTGATGCTTCCTTTATTAATACCATGTTAATACTGAGACACATATGCGCCCCCTGCACCGCGGGGGTGTTTTTTACGCTCCTGTTTATTTGTTTTGTTTCATGGAAAATCGGTGGGGTTGTGGAGCACGCTTACTTCTGTTAGGATCACTTGTTCGATTCCTATACTGTCCATGTGTTTGTTTACGTTGCTGACACGATTCTTAGAAGCCACATTGCTCGATACGACTTTACTACCAGTTCAGCTCTATTTCGTCTGAAAAAAAAAGATAAAAAAATGGTAAACTTTATTTTTTATTTGGGCCAGTTTAGTAACTTTGGACTTCGTCCCGTCACGATTCGCCCTTTAGCCATTAAAATCCACACCCATACCCCTGCTGGGTCTCGAACCCGGGATCTTCGAGTCGTTGGCCTACCGTCATAAACCGCACGGCTACCCGGTCGGCTTTGTCTCCCCAAGCTTTCGTAGATACAGATAAAGAAACGCAATCAAATTTATTTAAAATATTAACTTAAAATGTGGGAATAAGTCATTTGCAAGGCAACTGAATGGTCCTATTTTCTTTCCATTATGAATGTCTTCTGTAAAAGAAAATCATCTTTTGCGGTGAAAGATAAACATACGTTATTAAGTCCTCATGAGATATACATAGGTTGCATTTGTTATTACGAGAATTTATTTGTATATCTATTTCACCTAGCAAAATGAGAAATTTCGAAAAAGTGAAGAGGATGGAATGAATTTCAAACGTTTATAATTGTGCTGACATTCGGATTGTGTTAAAGTACAGGGTAAAGCAAACACAGCTTTGCACCTGACATTCTTTAGACGTTCCTGCAAGGCTGCAATATTGTGAAAGGTAAAACGTTTGTGTATATACAGTTACACGCTTCCTGTTGTCTGATCCTGAATGGCGGAGCAAGTAATCGCGATATTGGCTTTTGAATAATATGTCACCATTCTGAGTAAGGAATCACAGTGGTCAAAGTGCTGTCTGTTGAGGCTCAAATGTTTCTAATTCAAACTATTTTCCTTTGTTTTAGTAGAGGGGTACATACAGACGGAATGAAAAAAGTTCAGAAAAAATCTATTATTATGTTTGGGATTTCATGATAAACTATTTGCAAATACAATGTCTAATTGAACGGCCGACAAAGTGTTGACATTTTATTCGGTATGTCCGGGGTTCGATACCAGCGGCCGAGCATCCTGAAGAAGGTTTTCACAATCTTTTCTCAGGCATACCAGGAAAATGCGCGATGGTGCCAACTAACTAGGCCCTGGCCAACTACCTTTTTTCCACTACCCTATCCTGGCCTCAACTTGAGATGCCTAAGCGCCATAAATAAATATGAAACGTCAGGATAATTAGTTTCTCCGAATGCAGTATGGTAATTTGTCTGTATATAAAAATCTTTTTTATTATTATTATTATTAATTGTTAGAACATAAATCTTGCCTGATTTTAATTTGATTAATTCTGTATGAATTTGAATTTTTAAGGCCTTTAGGTAACTTTAGCTCAGATCGGATGGATGGTGATGAGATTAATTGGTGGAATGAAAAAATGGGAGGCAACGGGAGAACCCCGAGAAAACCAATGCACACTGTGTTTGTCTGCTACAAAGCCCACATGGAATCAGTATGGATCGAACTCATTCTCTACGAAAACATTCAGATCTCAGATTGAACCTCGATAAAAATCGAGACTAGCTTTCTTGACAAATATCTTCCAAACAACGTTCCTGAACTTCAATGATATAATGAATGGTTGATCAAAATCTAAATCCAGTTTCCAGACCCCATCTCAGAACCGAAGATGCGTTTCTTCTAAGCAAATTTTAGATTCGGACCTGGATCTTAGAACCTGCTATCTGCTTCCAGATCTTGGAGCCGTGGATCCGGATTTTGGAACCAGGTACCCGGTTCCTTTAGGATCCGGTTCTCGGTTCCGCCCAGCCCTACCGAAAAGCGTTTTTGTAGTTTTTAGCATGATGTGTGTGTATGTGGGGAGGGGGTGAGCGTGTGTTTCCTTGTCTAAGATTCATTCGCCCTTGCTAATTCAAAAAAAGTGGGGGTGGGGGGCTGAAAATTAAAGAACTCTCAATACAATGTACGCTTTCGGTTTTACCAAACTAAAGAAGGTGTTGGAAAAATTCCTAATGTGGATCTTCGACGGACTCACTTCACATTTTCGCAAAACTTTACAGACGTCGCGCGTACCACAGTTTGAGAAAGCCTGGATTAGGGTATTCCCAGAAATTCTCTGAAGTAAATGTGGGTTGAAATCAGCATGAATCGGGTGACTTTCCAGTGGTTAACAATAATTGGTTAGCGGTAAGTCGATATATCTCTGATTCCCTTTGACGAACGATTTTATATAAAATCCGTGATTGCATAAACACAAATATTAATTGCATGCATTCTCACTAACATTATGTTTATTTGATATCGGTGTAAGAAAATGTCATTATCAGGTTGGATCCGGTGAATTACGTATACCATCTTTACTCAAACGTAGAGTCGTTTTTCATGTTTATTTCAACCTACCTGTATTGAGAATTTCTGGGGATACTTCATCAGCTCTACTTTTAATGGATTGAAAGATATAAAGCGCTAAATTTCATTTCCACACGCTTTCGGCAGCCTGTAGCTCCTAAACAGAGCGGAATTTCCTCCCCGGTGATTAAGATTTCTGTCCTTATTTGCTAATTAAGTTTGTACCCTCTATATTACAAAAAAAAATGAGAATCGTGTTTGAAATAAAACCAAAAACCGGTTTTGAACAGAAGACAATAATCAGTTGGGTCAAACCTGTTGTGGGCTTGTGAAATATATAAGTTGGGTACGTCAATCCCTACTTAATTTAACATATTTTGTCATAGGATTACGATAAAACTATGTAGCACTGTTTGCGTCAAGAGTGAATGCTGTTTTGTTGTATTAATTTGCAAAATCATTTCCCGTTTAACAGGAAGTTAAACATCCTTTCAAAAACTATTGCAGATAATAAACGAAGAGGAGAAAAATATGATTTCCAAGTCACGTAGCCAGCAGACGTGTTTTCAAACGTCAGAGGAAATGCACAGGCTCTGTCTAATAATGCTAAAGTTAATATGAAGGGTTTCTATATAAATCTAGTTATATCCCGTTAGAAATGTGTAGTTTTTTAATAGTTCTGCATTGTTTATGGTCTCTGTGTTATTTTGTTCAAATTACTTTCACTAGCTCAGTAGTCTCCAATCTTTTCTAAATCGGTATCTTACATGGGTTTAGTACGGCATCGGACTGCTTCGCTCCAGTTTGCTTTGTTAGTGTACACCTACCCTTGCTTATAGTAATTATTGTGTGAATATTTTATTTCTATTTCACCACGTGTGATGAGATAAAAAACGAGGAGGAACTATCATTGGTTTCAGGTTGGCCGCCATTTGGAAACGGTTGGCAACCAGTCTGTGTAGTAACTACACAATATCAGTAGGTTTCTTCTAATTCTGAGAAAAAGAAGACCGAGTGTTGATACAACAAGGCGACTTATTAGACAATCACTCTGTGATTGAAATTGAACCGTGAAATTACCAAGGGCTGGTTTCTCGAGTATTTTGTTAATTTTTCGTATCTACAGGTAATGATTTGCTCCGAACTGATCTCACTGACACCATCTTGGATTTAGGTGCATTTTTCGTTGCTGCGACATATGTTTGCGGATCCAAACGATAGGTATAGATAGCACTGCACAGAGGAAAGGCCGGTTATTTTTTTCATCTAATTTTTAGTTAGCAAATGAATATTATATTTTGCTCCAAAGTGAGAACATTTACGAAAATTGTAAATTTCAAGGTTAAGTATCTGAAAAGGGCAAACTGCCAACAATTTGGAGTTATAGCTTGGATAACCGTATTGCGAGTTAATATAACCTGTAAATATCATTATGTGGTTCACAATGGTGTTCATGTTACAGACTGTCAAAATTTGATAAAAATTGTCAATGTGTAAAATGCCCTAAGAGGTTCAAAATTGCCTCCTTGAGGCTCAGTCTTCCGAAAAATTGTATAGAGAGAATTTTACGAGATGTAACTACTAACGAACAAACAGAATTTTAAAACTATTCTGTCGCCCAAAGGGGGGCGATCCAAATGATCCGTTCGTGGAGCCGGTTCTTCCCTCTATCCATTATTTTAGGAGTAGATAAATTTTATTTCCTTCATCAGAGGAAGTTGAAACAACCAGTCTCACACAGGCATTTGCGAATTGTTAGGCTCCTAAACCTTAGGTAAATTAGAAATAATTGGCAGTTGATAAATTTAAATGGTATCTTACAAATATATCTACTTTTAATTTAAAGCAATAAGAAGAAGAAATAGGTAAATTGATCAATTAATAAGAATTGTAAATACAGGAAATGTTGTGTTAAGAAATAATTTGTGCACGTATTATTAAGGGGATATTTATTTATTGTACATAAATATCTTGTAGCTCTCAAAACGATTCTCACAAGGAAACCTCACGGAGTGGAAAGTCGAGTCCGGGTACGAGTTTTGAGTATGATTGTTGATGCTGTGGAGGGAAAGGTACATGCAAAGTTTAAAGTCCAAATTCAGAGGAGGAGCAACAGATACAGTTGGTGGTTGTCATCAAGTCCGTCATCGATTCCAAACCTGGAAACACCTCATCGTGACCACTTCATCTGGCCTTTCTAACCACCGCCAGCACTCCCATCATCTTTCTCCGTCTATTCCTCCACGCGCGAACCATCTATGGGATAGGCGGAGTAAGGAGCAACGAAAACTGACAAGAATTAATTCCATATAGGATAGGTTATAATATGAGGAAATAGACTGCTCTTGCTAAGTTCTCTCAACGAGTCTTGAAGCTTCTCCTCACTTTAACGTGTCCACCATCCAATGAAAGTTAAGACTCCGATTCCCTCAAATTATGAGAGAAGATCCACCGAAACAGCAGGTGACTGATGGCATATTGGACTGAGAACAACACAAAAACGAAGGATAATCGACGTTCACTCAAGGCTATGCAGAGAAAGTATTACTGGATTACTCCACTGTCAATGCTTTCAAAGTACTAATCGAGGAAAGTAAGAATCCAATATCAACGGGATGCGATAGAAGACATCCAACAGACGAATTCTCACTACCTTTAGGGTACTTGTTGAGAACAACACTATACATTTTCAAGACCAGACCCTTCGTCAAGTAACTTTGCAAAACAAACAAGCAGGTTGAAAGCAACACTATTATGGATTCTTACTTTCAAAATTCGACACAATGTTATGTTACGCAAACAATGCACACTTATCACAATTATTGTGCATTACAACAAAACTATGAACAGTTCGCCAATAACTGTTCTGAAGACCGAGAATACGGTCATCGGGCAAGGTTTCCTCTCAAGGGATGTACGCCGATCAAAGTCTCTTTCGAAATGTTACACCACTTTTATACTCTAGGTTGCAGTGGTACCAAGCAAGCGTTGTAACCACAGGTTATATCGCTGTAATGGCATTCGTATATGATAATGCGCGTTATTTCCATGGATGGTCATTGGATCCTCCAATATACCTGCTTGTTGAAGAATCTTCCGGTAAATTTCCATTCAACAAACCTTAAAATCCTATCAACATTCGATCCTATGCAACGAAAACGGCAAACATGAGAAAATAAGAGCTCAATACTTTTCTGTCAGTTCAGGAAGATAACGAGGGTTAGCTGTTGATACCTTATATCTACAATTTTTGTCATGTAAAGTTGTTGTCTTTTTATTAAAGGGAAAAAAATTGACGAACTTTCCAGTTGAAACTTAGTGAATAATAAACGTCCAATTTACCTCTATGTTCATTTGTTACGAAGTTTCAACTGGAAAGTCCGCCATTTTTTCTCCTTTCAATAAAAAGATAACAACTACTTGCGGTGACAAAAATGGTAGAAACGAAGTACACTCTAAAACCTGTACCTCTGAATTGAGAGTACAAAATTCCAATTTTTGAGATGCAGTGGAGAACATAGGGTTGGGTTTACAGGGGCGGTTCTTTGCCTCCCAGTTCTTGAGACGGAACAGATTAATAAACAAAAACGATGGTATTAATACCTGTACTCCTCACTGATTCTAAAAAATTGGGAGTATTATACTACCTATTTTTCAGAGGCAGTGACGGGCCTTCATATTTTACCTTCGTTTTTGTTTCTATCAATCTGTTCCCTCCCAAGAACTGGGAGGCAAAGAACCGCCCCTGTAAACTCAACCCTGAGTTCGCCACTGCCTCTAAAAATAGGGAGTACAAAATTGGAATTGTGTACTCCGAATTCAGAGGTATAGTTTTTAGGGTCTATCAACAGCTAACCCTCGATAAGGTTCTCCTTATCGTTGATGAGTGGAACGGATACAAGAACACCGATGGTTCTCTGTAGTCTATAGTTCTCGACAGGCTCCAGTTCACCTTGAAACATATTCCTACAATGTGCATGAATATGGTTCAGTCCCTAGATGTGTACCTCTTCAAACCTTGAGTATATAATATGAAGTACGTCACGGATAGCATTAATCCTCGATTCTGAATTCGAGATATGGATTTCGTAGCAACTTCATCAAACTCCAGTCACTTGCGCATTTCCAATCCCCAGCTGACATTTTTCAGACCATCCTCAAGTATGTCATTTACAAGGAAGGAAACATTATGAACAACCGGATCCCGGATCCATTTAAAACGCATGAGCAGCTGTGCTTTGACAGTGTCGAGGGTGATTGCAATCATGACGAGTGTGGCGAAAGTGCATTTATCAGATGTCCTCACTGTAACCATTCGTTCTGTTTTGGCCATTCCACTGTTGTATTGCACCTGTCACCTGTGTAACAATTTCACATGATATATGTACTGTTCTATCCATTTGTTATTGTGTATACTCTTTCAAATGCGGACATAAAACTTGACATATTATCGTCAGATCTCCTTCGCTTACGTATATTTAGTTTCATGCGTCGCCACAGCTTTTCAGTCTGTGAAGTTTCTTTGTCCTATTCCTCACACACGAAGAAAATCACTGTTTAATTCCTAAGGTTTGATCTACTTTTAAAGTAGGTAGAACTTCTGTGGATCCTGACAAACACAACTTTTATTTGAAACGATTAAGTTAAATTCATCCTAATAAACAGTAATACCGTATTCTTTGTGCGTGTGGTGAACAATGATTCACTGCTTAAATTGAACAAGCATGCGAACGAAGTAATATTGTCTGGGTCATGTCGTTGCTCCCAATTAGTCTTAAACCAGTTTGACGATACAGGAAAATTCTGACAATCCAACATAATTTTTAATAGCTATTGTAAAATGGAATTGCTTTCTAAGTCACTGTCGCACGTATTAAACGCAACAGAATTTAGGACCCAACCGCAATAATTATCGATTACCGGCTCATAATTTTCTATCTGACACTGTTTGACCCATTCTACCGCATCTCAAGGTTTTGCAACGTAATGTCTCCACGACTTAGAAAGTAGGGCCCTTTTTATACCACTACAGTCAAAAAGTACGAGGAGGACTAACCTGAGTGCATGGGCGGATTTATGGAGGGGCATGGGGGGCAATGCACCCCAGTCATTCCAGAATTACGTTAAAATTTTCATTCTAAACAATAGCTTTTAAAGTGTTGTCCACCCATAGTCTCCTAAATCCGCCCATGCCTGAGTGTAAACAGATGGTAATGACGGACGATGTATTATGTACAGTCATTTTACGAAATCCTGTCCCTCGGCGACGCTACACCGTTGCCAACGGCGATACAACTTCTGAAAAGACTTGTGCAAGGCTTTTGATGGAATTGCGCGTAAAACCTGCGTTGATGACTTCTTCGAGTGGAAAAACAGTCAGCCATGAAGCTCTTATATCAGACATGCGAGATCCTTCTCGCACATGGCTTCAGGTTCGGGTAGTATACAGGATGGGGTGAAACTATTGGGCATTTTCTATCAGTTCATTTTGCACAAAAAAGTAGCAGTGCCCTGGAGCATTGTCGTGGGAGGTGGAACCCAAGTGTTGTTTTGCCATAGTTCAGGACGCTTCCGGTGAATTGATTGATGCAGAATTTGCATTTACCTTTCTTTGTTCATAGTAGCAATGAACTTCCTGAAATGACTTGCAAGCGGTGTGCGAATTAACGGGGGAATAAGGGGAAATCCTCCGTGTGAGTCTGTATGTAAACGCATGAATAATGTATAAATATTGATATTTTCTTATCAACGACATTTCACACACACACACACACACTCTAAAAGTTCCTTAATTCGCACATTGCTTGCAAGTGCAAAATGTCTTCGAGCGATATTTTACGAACTACTTAAAACTGCTACTTAAATATGCAATTGCGGGTCATGGCATCATTCCCATACACCTGCCAAATCATCTGTAAGGTTTCGGTAGCAGATTTACATACTTTTTTGACAAGCGAAGCGATCACCAGATCAGATTCCAAGCGAAACACAGGGCTAGCGCTTACATGTATAGGCGCCCTAAGTGTAAGATCAAAATATTTTCAGATTATGCTAGGGATATCCCTAAAATTCCGACGTAGAATAGTCTTTCAACATTCTCAGAAGCATATGCTTAGTTATAGAATCCCCTATGTTCTGAGACATTCTGTGGACACTGGGAAATTTAAATGGGATATTCCTGGAATATCCTTTGCTATAAGGAAAGATTCTGCCAGGATTTTGATTCTGAGGAGAGAGTGTAAAGTCAAAATAGGGATGCTATAAGTAGAGTTAAGGCCGCTTTAGACGATACTATTTCTCGTGCGATGAATCTTAGCGAAAGCAGTGTGCCAGCGTAAAAAGAAAAGCGTTTATACCATAGCATCTTGCCCTATTGTAGCATTCTTGCTTTCACACTCTGGCACTACTGCTAATCGTAAGATTCATCGTAGCATAAATGCTGTCGTCTAAAACGGCCTTTATTCAGGGTTTTTATCAATTCTGAACCGTATAAATTGTAAAGTTGGAGGCGTGCTCAAGAATTTCGGATGGGGTCTGGCATAATACCTGGCTGTGTAGATAGGTGTCTAGTAGAGCTGAAAGCACTATTGGTGATCCGCCCTGATCCCGACATGGGTAACCCGGAGACCAGTTCCGAAACTTGACAAGGTGTCCCGAATTACCAGAATGAATGAGTGCGATTCGGCGACCCGATGATCAAATCTTGACCCGGTGCTGGACCTGTTCCTGAGGTTTCAGTCAATAAATATAATATGTGAGATTTTCTTGAGAAATGAGCTCCTTATGTACGAGAACTTCATTTTTTAGAAGTTTAAAAGATTTTAATGCTTTTGTCCGAATTAATACTTCAAACACAAAATTCTTTCGAATAGTCTTTCCGGTAGTATGTTTGTTCTTTTCAGGAAAATGATACTATTTTCATATGTTATTACTATTATTAGGAACTTTACCAAGCGACCCGGTCCAAAACTTGATCCGGTGACTCGCTTCAGCTGTGGTGTCTAGGTGATCTGAGCAATCTTCAGATTATAGTATAGCTCCAGGAATTTGAAATAATTGAGGCTGAAACCTGTTCGGATTCCGGAAAACCGAAGAAACGTTTAAATGTACCAGATCATCCTTTAGCGTATTGTAATAGGATAAATAAGCCACGACGGCGCGCCAGACACTTACTGTAGTAGAGCAGGAGTGACACGCAGGGGTGTAACTATACTATGGCGCAACCCGTTCAAGGGGGCCCTTCACCCTAGCCTCTCAATGGGCCGAATCGACCTCCAGCCTTGGGTATTCTGTTGCGAGGCGGGCATAAAATGTAGTTACGCCTCTGGTGACACGGAGACCGCAAGGTTAGTGACCTTGAGTGTGAGTCAAGTAGGTAATAGAAGCTAAAAATAGTCCATCAGGAGAGCCTTATAGATACTATTTTTAGACAAAAAATAAACGTTGTGTTTACTTTAAATCTGTATATATATATATATATAATAAATATAAATCACAGCCATATTCAATCCACTAGTGGATGAGGCCTCTCCCCGAAGGGAGGAGTTGGTCTACTGCTCCCACGCTGACCAGACGGGTTGGGAGAGGAGAGCCGAAGCTCTCACTGTGATCGCCACTGTCTTTTATTCACAGCAGCTCCCCAATTGTCCTCACGATGCTGGGTCAACACCGAAATTTTTGAGCCCCCACCGGGAATCGAACCCGGGACACCGCTCGCACTGAAGTCGAGCGCGCTACCGACTAGGCTACGCAGGTATATATATATTCTTTTGATCAAAAAATCAATTTTCCCGATCAATTTCTGTTCGCAGGTGTTAGGATTATCCGAAATGTCGGGATTCCCGGGGTTATACGGTATTTGCTTTCTAGGCATGTTGAAACTTGAAAGATGTTTTTAAACGTTCCCATGAATTGCCAGCATTAGAAACCAGTTTCGATGTGAAATCTGTACGTCAATACAGAAAAAAATGTTTTAATCCGTATAGAATGCCCTTCAAATTTGCTATTAACAGAATCAGAACTTTGCTCCTGATGGTTTGCTTGCTATCTCGAACAGAAAACGACTACTGAAACAGCAAACATCTTATTGGCTACGAACATATATGAGCTCACACAAATTCATTACATCATAACAATGATGTAACAACCGTGACATCATCCATGCAATCCATGACGTCACGGTAAACGGGACTACTATTCTCGCCAATTCTTGGTTGGAAGCTTGCCGAGTAGCGCGATTTTGTGGACAGCAACAGGAGCAGTGGAGGGGAAGTCATGTGCCGTTGGAGCGTCAGCGTCGACGTCAGCAAGTAGCTGCTTCTGGATCTGGGCGCCTCGTGATTTTCCTTGTGTTTCTAGAGTGACGCTAGTATTGACGTCATTCGAATAAACCATTTGGCACATGCCTTGACACTCGTGACCCTTGCTTCCGAAATTGTGCCCAATTCGTTCTGTGCTGTCTTAGAAAGTTCCATGGTGGCCGTTTTCTCCCGAATTGTGTGGTATGTGGTACTGAGTGCTATTTTTTCTCACTTATTTAAGGAGTTCTTTTTAAAAAAAAGATCTCAAAGAAGCAATTAAAAAGTGTTTTGTGTGAAATTATTAAAAGAAGATTAAAAATAGAGTGTGTATCGGTAATTGAGAATGCAGTTTGTATACGATGTGTATTTTTAGCCTCCATTGTGTGTTTGTGCTATCAAGTCATGTACGTGAGTGAGTAAGTGTGTGTACGTGTGTATATGTGACTGTAAAGCGTTCGCCAAGCTATAAAAAATATAGCTACATACCATTTCTGAACTCAAATGGTTGTAATATAGAAAGCAGCGCAAAGAAGAAGTGTGCATTATAATTAAACGATCAAAATCATTTTCTCGTTAAAATTGCGATTCCAGTGCATAACAATTTTACAATTTCCTTGGCAGAAATTACGTATTTCTTTTGACACCGTCATACCGTTTATGTTATTGACAAGAATTGACATTATTCTTTTTGTTGCTATGGATTCATACTTTATAATATGTATTTTTTTCTCTATTTTGCTTCCATTTTTATTTCTTTTTGTTTGTAGCAAGTGCTTTAACGATTCATAATTTTCTGGATTCAAAAAAAACTTACTTATATATTAATCCCATAGATTCAGCTGATAAGGATTATTGTAAAGTATTCACTTTCTTATGCTCGTTCATATCCATATACGTTACACAGAGGAGGGGGTATCGAGGATATAGGATGCCTTTCTTTCTTCTTCTTCTTGTTGTACAATAACGTAAATATATGAAGACCTCAATGCAAGAAGGCGGTAACTCTGATTTCAATAAAATTAACTAAAGAAAACAAAATGAAAATAGCTTTAAGAGTTCTTTTTTTGCATATGCTCAACCAACTATATATAAGGTGCGGCAACGAAAACTTCTCATTCTTTTTATTTTGCAGTCCACTGATTTATTTTGAAAAAATCTCGAAACACATCTCGAAACTTTAACTTTTCAGGGGGACAAATTATTGTGACTAAATTTGTCTGTGAACTAGTGGCAAAACCTTCAATTTTGGTAAATGGGGTCAAGTGATACATCATTTAAAAGTTCCTTCGATTATGTTTGCAAAAAATGGTATTTGTTGGAATTTTAGTGGGGAAAAAACGCTATGTTCTTTTTAATCGCAATTGGAAACACTGGTAAAGTGGTGTATTATTTTAGAATACCGGTGAATATTTTGCGAGAAAACATGTTCCGAAATATTAGGTAATAGAAGCTGGTTTATTTGTATTTTAGGAATATCTCGTTTTGATAAATCTTAGAAGTACCCTCCACCAACCTTCCTAATATAAGTAAAACACCTCTGTTCGAACTGCCAATTCATTTCCTGCTTTAATAACAAAAAAGAGAGAATAGACGCTAGCAATGTTTCGCACACTTGTTTACGATGCGCTGGGTTCTTGGTTCAAATGAGGTGGCGGTTTATTGAATATATTGGTACGGATACCATTTACACAAAGAAAAAGCTTTTAAGTCACATGTTTAGAAGCTCCCAAGCTCACTTAGGACATGAACATCAATTTAAAAAGAAAACTAAAATAAAGTACTAACTTTTTTTTTTTTGCCATAGATTTTACGAAGGAAATTATGAAATGATTTTGACTCTGAAAAGTGAATTTTCAACTGTAGTGAAGCAATGATCATGTAACGTATTTCAAGAATTTCGTGTAACGTTTGACAGCATTGCAGCTTATGTATTAAGTTCTGATTCATAATACAGCAGTGGCGGCTCACCAGGAGAAGTTGGTGAAGTTAAGTTTCACTTATTATTTTGCTATGCATTAACTAAATAGGCATTAATAAGTATTAATTGGGCTAGAAAGTCAGCCATCATCATCTAAGATCGGAAAGTGGCATTATCAGTACCCTGTCTAAGCCCAGAAATTCCAGAATAAATGTTAACAAACAATAGGAACGTTTTGGTAGTACTTCACCTATTATTTGTGTCACGAGTCGCCACTGTAATACAGTCTGATTTTAGATTAATAGACCCACTATCTAAAAACCTAAATTTCAATGCGAGTAAAATCTGTGATCTTCGAACCGTTTCAAGACCGCGGTAGGCAGATTGAGTAACCATTGAGGTTTTTTTTTTTTTACAATATGCTGTTTATTTTATGTACATGTACATTCAAATTTATAGAAGACCCAAAATAGAAAGAAAATGCCAGTTGACCCACGGTTACATACAAAAAAAAAAAAATGGACTTCATGCCACTATACTACTGAAGATGGACGAAGAACCTCAAATAGTTCTTGGAGTTCTTTCCTCTTATATGGTGAGTGATAGGAAGCACTTGTAACGTTCAATAGAGCACAGTGATACGCTAATAATACTTTTCTATTTTATAGTATGTAACAGTACCAAGCACGGTATCTCGCAAAGTTTGATTGAAATTCCAAACTAATTACAATTTTGCTAATAGAATAAAAAAAAATCCTCTGGTTTATCGTTAGAAACTCAATAGATTGTGCAGCACGGCCAAATTTATCACAGTGATGTTTCCTATCAGTCCTCTTATACTATTGATAAAATAACACTTAACACGCGTATAATAGAGTAAATTATTACATCACTAACAATTTTTCAGTTTATACAATATGTAACAGTTTATAGTTTAACTTGATGTCTCGCAAAGTATTCAGTGAAACTCCAAACAAATATAATGTGTGCAAATAGAGTCAAAGAAACTTTCATATGATGGCCCGTGTTGCTATTTAAGAAAATAGAAACATTTGCCACTGGACCACACATAATCAGGCGTCGTGGTTAAGTTGATTATAAAGTAGCCCCTTCTACTGTATGATGAGTAGTGAAGGGTATTCATAAGACAATAATTTAAGACATAACCTTATTTGCGAATTTTCTGTTTATAGTACGTAAACGTTTCGAACGCTATTTCTGGCAAAGTATTCACTGAAATTCCAAAATAATTATATTTTAGTAAATAGAATCAAAAGACCTTTTAAACGGTGTGTAACACGATCCATGTTGCAATTTAAGAAAATTAAAGATTTTGCTAGTAGACTACAGAGAATGGGCCAGAACGCTAAAACATTTTCAAAGTAATTCGTCCCGCTCAAAATCAACATTGATGTGTTTCGATATTTTTTCAAACCATTGCGAAGTAAATAGGGGGAAGTTTCCGTTGCCTCACTCTGAATATATGACATTGCTAAATATATTTTGTTAAAGCTGTTTTTGTGTTCTGAAGCTTACTGAAATTGGAGTTACCCTCTTCTTGCACCGATGTTTTTATTTCTGGAAGGTAATTTATTTTATTTTTACGAAGGCGTAAGATATTTAATAAAATAACATTTCTCAACTAGGGTGTAGGGTAGCTATCAAAAGTCACTGGGACATAGTGAGGGATCTCGGGAAATAGTGAGTGCTCGAAGAAAATACTTCAGACTTGAGTTCGGAGAACTTCATTAATTAGGCCACTTTTAACCTTGTAAGAATAAAACCTTTCTTTATGGAATTGTTGCACTATATACCAGGGATGTACTCAGAGAGAGGATCCTGGGGGTCTGGACCTCCCCAAAATTAAGATTTTTTAAAAATTAGTATTATTGTATTTTTAGTATTAGTATATATCATTTTTGGCAAAATTATATGTATTTTACGTAAATTTCACAGCCAGACAGACCTCGGAGGCCTAGTGCTGTATAAAGCTATTTGGGGGCCCTGGGCTATTGACTCTGTTAGAGCACCTGTTACCTATTCTATATGCAGGGCCGTCTTAACATGATTGTGGGCAAAGCAATCTAATGGTATCTGTACATGCACAGACCCCCATGGAAACGGTAAATAAAATTGAATCATTAGCAAAATTTATTATTTGTAAAATAAACATGATTTTTTTGGAAGTATTATCTAATATTAGAGCAAAAATAAACTATAAGTTTCACCACAACAGGTACATAAACCTCAATACTGTCTGCTTTATCACATAAATCCGAATCCGACTAAATGCGGTATTAAAAAAAAAAAAAAAGAATAGAAAAGCAAGCCTAGCAAGGACGTCGTATTTTGCCAAGTAAACCTAAATAAATGTTAACACGAATTGGTAACTTCTAAGTTTATAAGTTTTGGACACTATTGCACTAAACCAGGATTTCTCAAACTATCGCACGCGTACCAGTACTGGTGTGCGAACGTTTGCGTACTTGTACGTGAGCTCGATGATGAAAAAAATAAACGTTAGACATATAGCTCATCTAACACATTGTCATTGATTGAACGAGGAAATATCTTATGTCCATCTCTCCATCTCAAGACTCTTCAAAATTGACACATTCCTAATGAAGCATATGCAATATAGAGACAAATGTTATAATTAGGTCTACTTATCATAGATTGATTTCAGTAGCCCAGGCTAAAAACAGAATTGCAATTGTGTTAGCACCTTTGCAATAAACTTTTCTTTACTAATTCCTGGTACGCAGCTTTTCAATAAGTTTACTCCGATACGTAAAACAATTACTTTAAAATTCACTTACGTATTAAAAATATTGCACAGAGGTTTTTCAAACATAAATACAGAACAAAAGTTAAAAAATAATAGGCCTATTATTTTGTCTCTTACTTTTTTATATTGTTATTTCATTGTATTATTCCATTAGCCTAGTGTAATCGAGGAATCAGGGAAAACTCCAGTCAACATGCTCGGCATTGAGAATCGATCCCGAGACGTCCTGATTACAAGACAAACATCCTAACGAGTGTTCTGTCTCGTTGGTACAATCATTACTGGCAACATAATCAGACAATTTTAAGTATTAGCATTGGAAATTCATTAATCTTACTTTGTGTAATGGCGAAAGTATAAATTTTGGTCTAAAAGTTTGAGACCCCATACACTAAACAATACAGCATAAATAGTCTGCTTTCAACCAGCTATAGTAGCAGATGCGTTCACATCGGAAAAACGAACAAAACAAAGCTAAATGTTGCACGACCTTTTAGTGGTCTACTTGTAGGAAGCTAATTCTGAAATCCTAATCATATTGTATCAATTATCACTTAACAATTGCAATTGCTAATTAAGGAACTGACGTACAATGCTTTTCAAAATTTAATAAAATGTGATTAAATTAAAGATTTAGAAAAGACAATGCTTGTATTTAGATTAGCATGGGGTCCACTAGGCCCGCGTGGGGTCAGAGATCCTGACGACTGCCCACCAGGATTTTTAAAAAAAGTATGCAAAATTGGCGCGCCACGGCCACCAATCTTTAGATTTGGCCACCTGGAGGCCAATTTTGGCCACCAGTTCTTTGCTCTAAATTCTCAACTTTACCAGTATCAAGACAGTTCTGCCGTTCATGATCTTCCTGTATTTTATCTTGGTGTCGCGAGTGCATTATTTTCTACGCCTTTTCGACATGTCATCGTACGTACACACACACACGGCTTGTTCACACGCCACCGCTGTGCGAGCGCGTTATTGTGTAACATGCATGTAATTTACGTTTAATGCCATTAAAACATAATATATTATGTGAGGCCGCCAAAAATACATTAATTACAATTACAAAAATACAGTAATATGCAACCACAAAATTCTTCAAGTGGCCCCATTGGCCACCAAATTCTAGACAACTCTTTAAACACCTCTGCTTACTGTGTTCATGCATTAGAACGGCCCTGCCCCTGTGCTTGCCATTTACATAGGTTACGGATTTACTGTTGTCGGTGCGCCTTAAGCAGTGGAGATCCGGGCTAAGCCCCTTTAGCCCCCCTTTCCTTAATCCAGCTCTGTGGAGCCCCATCGAAGGCGCTAGACTCCCCTAAAACCAACTTCTGGATACGTATCGAAAACTGTGAATGTTAAGTATTAAACTGTATCGAATACTAAACTGAGATATCGTATTGAAATATCGATCTAAAATATAGTACCGAAATATCAAACTAAAATGTCGTGCGATACTTTTTAAATACTGAATTCAAATCGATATATCGAAAAATCCCACCGCCCAACTCGTGAATTAGAACAACCCTTTCGTCAAGTTCTCCTTGAAGGTGAGCAATGCTGCCCTTATTAGGAGTTATTTGGGTTGCATCACTCTCCGGGCGATCAGAAAAACAGGTACAAATTAAAAATACTGAGGTTTTTCAAGTTTTCTTTATCGAACACATTTTTTTTTACCCCCCTCTTTCAATTTCAGCTTACTCGTCTCTAGCGTAGGCTAGCGCCACAATCGAAGACAGTAAAAAGGAACTGGTTTCAGATTTGGGTTTGGCGACCTCGATTTTATAAGAGCGTTCTTTAATCTGTTGACTCTCAAAGCAGCAGATCCTTTTCATTCGATTAGTTTTCTCCATATCAAGAATTTATTGTAGCTTAAATACTATTTAAATAAGTTTCCATCGAGTTCAACCTAATTACAGTGATTCCGACAGGATTTTCAATTTGAGGGGTGTAAAGTTAAAATTGGGAGCGTGTAAGTGCAGTTTTGCATAGTTTCTGTCGATTTGGGCCCTAAAAAGATTAAAGTTGGGTGGTGCGCTCGAGAATTTAGGGAGCTGACACCCCCCACAAGGAAGGTCTGGCAGAATTACTGTAGAGTTATGTGTGTTTATTCTTCCCTTTTTGTATATGTATGTTAAAGGTACTGTAATAGGATTACCATCCAAACATCCTTATACAACGCTAACATGTTTAATCAAAAATCCGTGGATCCTTTCATAAGTAATATAGACACAATCATTCATCCGTAAGATACCATTAAGGCTCAATCCAAGTGGGTTTTCCGGCCTTTTTCATTTTACGTCAATTACTCAAATGTCAGTAGAGGAAAACATAAATTAACTTTCACAGACCAAAGTTGGTTTCGTCCTTCAATAATGAATACAATTAATCTTAACAAAATATTAATAGTGACCTCAGGATTGTGTGCAGACACTTTTGGGACAGAATAATGTCCCTATACTGTCTGCACACAATCCTGAGTTTACTATTATCTTTTTGTTAAAATTAATTGTACTCATTACTGAAGGACGAAACGAACTTTGATCTGTGAAAGTTAATTTCTGTTTTCTTCTACTGAAATTGGAATAATTGACGTAAAACAAAAAGCGCGGGAAAAAACACTTGGATTTAGCCTTAAAACATTTTTCCCACTCAGCAACAACATAGATAGTACAGAGTGGTTCCGAAATATGAAACCAAAGTTCGCAGCTATATTTCTGATACCAAAACAAGAAAACGTTGTCATTCCCATGTGTCGCATTTCGCTTCGTTTTCGAGATACACGGTGTTCCAAGTTGGAGTTCGAAATCAAGCGACCATGTCTCAGCTTAGCATTCGGGAGCTCCTGGATTCGATACCAAGAGCCGAATATTCTGACCGAGATTTTTCAAGCCTTCCCTCAATCTCACCAGGCAAATGAGACCTTCAACTTAGACCTTTTCCGCATTCTTTCTCTTAGCCTATCCTGACCTGGACCATAGTTGTCTAAAGGCTAAAACTATTGCAATTCAAGCTTTCAAAATCAACTTCCTACGTCGGTAAATATTATAAACATATCACAATATATCAGAAGTGTTAAATTAAAGTGGTATTTTGGTTGGTTCTATTAAATCAAGAAGCTTCTACAAGATTCCACTATCATCCTAGTTCTACCGGTGACCTGATAGATAGTTCCATCTTGCATAAACACAATTTATTTGCTTAACGCTTTGTAGGAGCTATCTTCATGTACACTACTGGAAAGTTAACTGAGATAAATTTCAGTTCCTTTTGAAATACTCTGACGTAACATGTAAAATAATTTAGTTGTGTACAAACCAAAACAATGTTAACGTCAAATCGATTTTTTTTAGAAACAATAAAAACTAATAGTATTCTTACTTGTACAGTACTGGTCTGGTGTCAAGAATTTATCTGCGGCTTTGGAACCACTCTATATATATTACTGTACCAAAGCGGACATGTCAACTTAGAGAAGTTCAAAAGCAGGAGAGTTGCCAATCTGGAAGGAAGGAAATGCGAGAGCTTGCTGAGAAACTTAAAAAAAAACATGCTAAAGAGTTACAAAACAAACGTTAAACCACAGAACACACACGTTAAACCTTCTAAACCACAGAATCTCTCACGCGCTTTTTTTAGTTTCTCACGCATGTTGCGTGAGAGTTGACATGTCTGCCTAAAGTTACATAAAAAGTGAAACATATTGATAAAAAATAATAACAGGGGGATATGCATATATTATTAAATGCATCCAACACCCAGGTCCAGTGGTTAAAGTCGTGGACTTCGAATCGTCATTCAAGAGACACGCGGGTTATAATCCTTGTTGTACCTTTCCGTTTTCTGCTTCCCGGAAAAGTGCTCGCAAATGACGTCATTCCTCAGATCTGGAGATGATGTTGGGCTTAGGCTTAGTGCTCCTTTCGTTATTGCTATTCTTACGTTCATGTCCTTTTCCAGGCGCAGTCCTGGGAGCAGTGTATTGCCAGGCGTAACCTTTGCCACCTGGGAGGTTTACGCGGAATGACTTCCAGGGACCAGGTTACTTAATAACGCCCAAATCGCGTGTTTTAATATTACAGCCCGAGAATTAAAAACTCAGTCCTGGAATTTTTCTGAGATAGATTATATTCTTGCCCTTTCTATACGCCAAAATAGAGAGTATAAAAAATATACGAGTTTTCGAAATATAGGCGAGTGTATACGGCAGTTGCAAAATTGGGACTGAATTCGTGAGCGTTCTATAAACAAAGCCATGTTACGTAAACGTAATTTTGTTGGGTCATATGCCAACAGAGGAATTACGTAGTCGAACTATATGGCACAGATCTATTAAAGTTTCAAGATGTATTTAGAGTGGGTGATGATATTTGGACTAGGACCCATTACAACCTAAAAGGCGAAAGAAAGGAGTAAATTGAATTTTCTCCACATTTCTTTTCTCCCCTTTCATTTCTTCTGCTTTATGTCCTTGAAGTTTATACCGACTCTTTTCTTTGATTTATAATGATCAGAACATTGGTTTATCATTGGTCTACTAAAAGTACACAGCAACAGTAAACCTTTCTTCAGAATACCGATAAATACAAGTTTACGGACTACAGATTCGTAGATTTCGGATATTTTCCTTCTTGCTGCTGTGGTACGGATTTTTTTTTCAAACTTTCACAATGTCTTGAAAATAGACCAAATAATTTCCGTCCTTTTTTATCACATTTTAAAAAATTAAATTGAATTGAATTTATTGACGGTCTTTAGGCATATATGGCTCAGGCCCGAATAGGGTAGGTAGAGTCTTACTTAAGGTACCATTCTGCTGAAATTGAGGGAAACCACTGAAAACCTCAGTCAAGATAGTCAGCCTGAGGGTTCGAACCCGCGTACTTACCTATTCTAATTATGAAGCCCCCAACTTTACCGCCTGGTCCACGAGAGCTGGGGTAAATTTTTAAAATAAGGCATTTTTTTAGCTTATTTTTCTTTAAATTAGTGTTTGAGAATTATCATAATCACAAGAACATATAGAAAAGTAAACACAAAAACATACCTCAATCTTACACCCAACCTAGTAACGAAAATCTGGACGAGACTCTCAAAGGGTAAGTCTCGGTCTCGTCTCGTATAAGTCTCGATAAATTAAACTTCGATCCCTTCTCTAGTAGTCAGCACTAATTTATCATACTGTAGTGATCGATTGCATAACACATAGTGTTACCAGACACAAGAGAAAACATTTACTCCTTTTGTTCTCTTCAAGTTAAATCCAGAGAGAAATAAACTTGAAATGTTGACTCAATATTTTACGGTCGTTATCGCTTTGTGGTCCTTTGTTATTATTTACAAGATAATCTTCCCTAATAGCACAGAATATCGGTCCAATTCCGCCCAATATTGGGCCGATATTGGCCCGATATTTTGTGCTGATAGGGTTAATTCTTGCCAGTAACCTAAATATCATTTACAGCATGTCTTCTTATGTGTGTTGTCCATATATTACGTTAGCAACTTTGTTCATAGGCAATCCATGGCATGAAGAAGAAGTGTATGATAATAGAGCATATACAATAGTATGCTCTATTAAGTATAAGGGAAAAGTATACCTATTTGAAAAGTTAAATACAGAGAAGGGTTAATTTACAGTTGGTCGTATCTGCTATTACGTAATGCATAAGGAATAGTGTGTGAAGCATGTTGCTTGAGTCTACTGTGTGGGGACCCCAGTTTAGAATTAGAGGTTTTGCATTTTAATTGAGAACAGCTGTAAATGACATAATATATCGAAACTTGTTTCATAGACAAGTTTTAGGAAAATTAAGAAACAGTTCCAACAAACTGAATTTTGATGTTACACCCTTTTACCGATTACCGCGCTACGTTACTGTTTTTCCAACGACATGTTGATATTGCACATGCTCTATTTCAATGTTCTGCATGTAATAGTTGTTGCATTTGAATTTCGTTGAAGTCCTCTACATTGGCGGCACAAGGCAAACTGAGGACCGGGGCAAGTGAACTTTGTTGAAGCCCTTTCGCAAACACAATCATGAGCTCAGACTGCTATTATTGGCCGTAATATCCTACTTCCCGGAGAATTCACTAACCAAGACGGAGAACTTGTCGTTCACTAGATATAATCTATGCATGATAATGAATATTGAGATTGTGATGGGGAGACATGCTTTTCAAGAGCCCTGAAACGACATAGTTATTGCGTCACCGACAACCATCGAGGTGCTCTACTGATTTATCTTAAGAGGGAGAGGGACTTGGCTACTGTAGCCTACAAAATAAACGTTTAATTTAACATGGATTTCAAACATTTCTACCAATATTATGGTTTTATGTGTTTACTTAGAAAATGACTCAATAGACCCTTAAACACAATATATGGCATAGTAAAAGTAAATAACTGAAGGCTCCACGACGTATTTTTTTCTTAGAAATAAAGGAAGATTTAATAGTAACTTTCTTATGGAACTTTCCATTATAATAATCCTTATTTCTAAACAGAAAATGACACTCAACTTCATAATTCCACGAAATATGTTGAAGGGGCTATTGAGTCATTTTTTCGAAAGAACCCATATTTCTAGATATGTGTGAAAACACATGTTAAATTGGACGCTAATTTTGTAGGCCGCCGTAGCTAACTCCCTCTCCCTCTTAACGATCGATTATTCACGTGTATCGGGGCCGGGATAGGAGCACAGTGCGACGAAAAACAAAAAACACGGCAAAATTAATATCATCTGAACGCTGAGGAAATGTTGATTTGATCTTGGTTGGGCTTACATGTGTGCTATCTGCTCTACGAGATATAGCATGTCTTTTCTTGACGAAAGCGTTAAAAACAGCTGTTTAACGAGTTGTTTATATCACATATTTCTTCACAAGTTCTGCTATCGTGAGGGAAATTAAATGGCTTAATGAGGTCTCCCCAGTTACAAAACAAATGCTGTTGATGATATGAAGACTAGCTTGCTTGATTTTGAAGCAAACGTAATTTCTTCACTAATAATTATGAACACTATTAATAAAGCGCAAGAAACGTACTTCAGAGCACTCCAAAACAAACGTAACCAAAAATGTGGAATTAATAAAGTATAGATATGTGAAAAACACGAGACTAGCAATTATCTTCCCCGGCGTCCATTTCCAAACAGTTCCTTGTGCATGCACCATAAATTGACACAGAAACTTGTAATACACTTCTAATCTCTAAACGCTAGGGAAAATTTGAAGCTATTTTTTACAAGTTAGTGTGTGTTGAATGGTTTCTAGATAAAGAAACATCGGTCACATTTCTCATTGGATATTAAGGATATTTCATTCGGAAGTGACTAATTCTACTGTTTCCGGAACATATTGTGAGCAAACATGTACAAGAAGTGTATTGGAAAGTGATTGTGAAAATAGAAGTGTACACGAAGTGAACTATATACCACTTCAGGTATACATTATTAATTCCCGATATTTTTTACATTTCAAGTCTACTAATGTTAGAAAATTGATTTCATTTATGCTTACTCATTCAGTATAGAATTGTACAAAAAGATATTCCATACGTAATTCTAAATCTTCCTGGCTCTGGATAATGTAGGAACATTTGAAAATTAATTTGTGATATTCTAAGAATGTACTTTGTTGATTTGGTAAGCAAAATACAATTTGAAAATTACCATGATTCTTTGGAAAAGTTGGTACAGGTAGATGTTAGTTTAAAACCCCACAACCACGTTAAGGTCTCTACCATCTGTGGAGGCCTCTGTTTTTTTTTTAAGTTGGTAGAGGGGCGCAAGACCATTTGTACCAAACAATCTTGCACCGGAGACCCAACTATGTAGATGGAAATGAATAAATGAACGAATGAATGAATCAATAGAGGAATGAAGCCTGAAGGAATGAACGAATGACTCAATGAATGAGGAATGAAACCTGAAGGAATGAGAGTTTGAATAAATCGATGGAAGACTTGCTGACTGGCTGGATATCACAATCCCGGACGTCGTCGTCGTCTTTGGGTGATGTCACTCGGGTACACGCCTATAGGAATAGCATTTGACCCGCCCGCTATGGTTCAAAGTTACCGTTACAACAATACAACACCTAAGCGCAGCATGCAATTGCAATCCCAGGAAGACTTAAGGCATCCCGGGGAAGGCACGGTACGAGACCAGGTCAAGGTTCTTCCGATGGCTCATGTGGAGAGACCATTGAACTAGTCCTTTCGAAATAGATTACAGCGAGATCTGATATTTATTAACAAGCTCCCAGATGCAGCACTAATGACCATTTTACACTGTCACGGAATAAAGCTAAACAATACAGAAAAAAAATATAAGCAAGTACATCAACATAAATAAAAGTATAAACAAATGCAAGACTAAAAGTTATTATCCTCACCTTAAATCAGATCTGGATATATGTAAATAGAAGCCACGGTTTTAGTGACAACAATGAGCTTTATTTTTATATTGTTTTCGATGTTTCTTGTGGCTTGTAACCAGAGAAAGCGCCCAACAATTGGTAGTATAAAATACTTGTCAAAAATCATGCAAGAAAATGAATTATAAAGAAATTATTATTTCGATTTTGCTGCATAACATTAACGTATTCTGGGAAATTTACAAAACATCTTCAAAGATAGTGGAAGAAATTTTGATAGAGTCAAGTCTCTTTGAATTTAATGAAATGATGCATCATTCTTCAGAAAAAAAGAAAAAGAAACGGAATACGTACACTTTGAGCGCAACTCTAGTCATCTACAATATGTTGCTACGTGTTATAACATGCACGTAAGGGGCCTCCTTGCGCCTGCTTCCACTTTTTTTTTCATAGTTTTCAAAATACTTCAAAATCCAAAAATTTAGAACATACTTCCCTAGTAATTACAAATTACTATGAAGTACAATGGTCATGATTAGAGATATCCGTGAATGAGTAGTCAGTTACCCCCCTGATTCATATAACTCCTTGCTTGAAATATACCCTGTCTACACTACTTGTACTTCTAACGAACTTTTTGACGAAGCACATTAATGGATATTGGATGAATGCACTAACTTTTAGAGGATACGTTCGTCATGGCCGCCATCTTGAATCAAGCTCGATTTTTTTTAAATAGGAAGGGAGTCATGTAACATATCAATCTAGGCTAGAATCTTACCAAAAATATATTGGTGAAGTCAATTTTGCCATAAATTTATTTTTGAAAAAGATAATGAGATGTGACATTAGTACGCGTAGTTGATAGAAAAGTCCAGAAATACTCTCCTATTTTTTTAAACAATGCAAGAAATTAAAACCCAATGCACAGATAATTAGCATTGGGAACCACCTACACAGTACTCATTACACCTTCACCCAATATTCATTAATATGTATTTGTTTTCCATTATTACAAACATTTTATAAATAAACGTGTTTTCCTACTTAGATCACAATATAAATGCTTATTCTTATGAACCAAACTTTTGGTCACTGCGTCCGTCTTTATGACGAAAGCACTTTTAATCATACTTCCTGGTGTTTTCCTGATGTACCCTACTCTTCTACCAAATTTGGTCAAAAAAGCGCTTTGAAGCATCGATAGGTTTACGTATAACTACAAAACTAAACATTGCCTATAAAACGATATTGTAAAATCTATATTTCTTAGTGGAGTTGAACGTCATCTTGGACGACATACTGGTCATGGAGTTTGGACAACAAGAAAACGATGAAGAGAGAAGCTAAATAGGCGATGTCAACACCATCGGGAAGCCCCAGAAAGCCAACAGATGCGAAGCTGGTTCCTCTAGGCCAAACTATAGATTGAGAGGTGACCAGGAAAGGGGCTTCAGAACACTGCGCAAGCTACTTAACAAATGGCGCCTTTTTCAGCACTACGAAACAAAGATCAGGACAAGGATACAAGATGGCAGACTTTAATAAGACTCCAGAAACCTAGCTTTCTGGAAGAAAAGTGGGAATTCAATATGGAAGAGTGAAAAGCCGCTTTGATTCGGAGGCTACGAAGGAATAGTCCAACGCGCCAATTGGACTTCGTGCTGGACTTCCTGAAGAGAAATCTACAGACAACCAACAAGACTCCAAAAAGCGAGACCGTCCCCACTTCTCAAAAGGTAGAGAAAAACCGAGAGAGACAAGCAGACAACGCCACCAAGACGCTAAAGGAGAGAAATCATAGAGGACCTGTTGGAAATAGAAAAAGGGATTAAAACTGCAACATAAAACCACGGTCGTCTTCAGGACCAACAAAACATTCTAAAGAGCGAAAACTATCTTTCAAAAAGACAAGAACTGACAATAATTGAAGATTCTTTTTCAAACAACAACCCCCAGAAGTTGCATAAAAAAGAGAGGAAAAGAAAATGACCCAAACCAAGTAAATCAGAATGAAAGAATCCATCATATACAACCTGACAAAGAAGGATTTAACTAAACATGAGGTAGAAGTTTAGACGACGAACCTTTCGTTCTTCCCCGATTAAAAATTCTCTCCGATTAAAAATATAAATAGTGAGCAATCACTGTAAACTGACAGTCACAATGAGAACTCATATATACATACGAGATGCATACATTTTGAGGTTTATCCACTACATCCTCAAATTAGAGCATCTGTTAGCAGGTGTGAATGGAAGGTCCTGTCTCCATGCCTCGCCCAACACTGTGAAATACACAAGAATCGACGTCGTGATTGCTGAGTCTGAGTTGGCGGAGTCAGTTGTAGATCACCTTTCACGCCATGCAACAGTGCTCGTCAGGTTCAGTAAGAACAGTCATCCTGAACAAGCTTTCTCTGGAATTGGGTAGTCACTCGTGCGAGTTTTACTGTCTCTGTTATAATCGTAATGCGAATTCTTGCATTCTTTTAGCTTGATAGGGCGCTAAAATATTCATTACATTTAATGTGATTTGAATAAAGGACCTAGACCATGTGTCATTGCCGATATTCCGACGTCTAATAATTTTCTCATCATATTCCCAGTTTATAGTACAGCCAATACTTCAAAGTTTAGTTTTTCTTGGAGGGTGTACCTTAAAATTTAGGGGGGGTTAGGGGGTGTAGGGAAAGCCCTGCATATATTTGGTATTGTTACATAGCTGTGATTCCTAAACAATTATTGCTAAATGTTACATTGGTGGGAAAAATCCTATATGTATGGCTGATTGAACCATATTCCTTCATGACCTACAAGTTTGACAATATATTTATTGCTGTTCTAATAATACTGTATTGTTGTTGGATGCGCATGCGCAGAAAATGAAAGATGTATAGTTACTAGAACTATACGTGTACTGTTACGTGTGACACTATGTGCTTGTGTGGTGTGGTTGAAAGCCATCTTTTGCGTCCTATTACCCGCGAATTCAGCTTATGGTATTTTATCATCCATCAAATCTCGTCTTCAGGAACTAGGAATTAATCAAACTCCTCTGTGTTAATTGCGATATGCCAGATACTTTACAGCATCAGTACAGAGCTGTCGTCACAGTTCACTTATTTAGAACAAATATGTTTCAACAGTAGCTCGTATTCTTCGCACCTCGAGAAAGGCCTTAACTTTAGAGTATCTTGTATTGTAGCCAGTCTATCGACGTTTTCCACCAACGAAACGAAAATTGATTTTGTGGCTAACGGCCACACTGTTAGACCGTACCATAGCAAATGTAGATCATTATATTAATACATTAATTTTACAGTATTACATGTTGTCCTCAACATTTAGACAAACCCATTTTTCTCAGTTTGTTCGGACATTATACTAATCAGTTATATGTTTGTTTCTTTGAAGCCCAAATGTCTTCATTTTTTGCTTATATAAATACTCAAATTGACAATCAATGTAATTCACAATATTAAAGTAGAATTTTGTTTTTGATAAAACCAAGGCCCACAGTTGTATAGATGCATTGATTTTTGATAGCAATTAAATTTCGTTAAAAAAAAAAAGTTGTTATAAAAAACAGAAGAAAAATGGTGAGAGCGCTCATCCCTGGCGCTTGGTGTCGTCGGTTCAAACCCTGCTGGTGCCATGTGGACTTTCTGGTGGGCAAACACTGTGTGCGTGGCTTTTCTGGGGGAAGGGTCCCGTTTTTTTTCACACTTTCTTCATTCCACTAATCATACCATCATCATCCATCCGCCCTAGCCAAAGTTGCCTAAATACTTTAAAAATTAAATTCAAATTTACATTGCACTTACTTATTTTTTTATTTCTTTTCCTTTTTTTTTATTTCAACCTATTCAAATTCAAATTCTGTTAAACTATGGAGGTCAGGGAAAAAAAAACATTGAGGTTCAGATCTGGACCAGAGTCCACCATTTGAAGACTCATGGACCATTATTATCTTCTACCATAAAAGTAGAACTTGTAGAATCCGCATAATGTGTCAGAATTAATTGTCAAATACAAAGTAAATCAGACAAGGAAACGATTATGTTTTCAATCTGCAAAAACACTGCATATACGGCATTCGTAAATTCCCAACAGGTCCACGTTTGAATAATCTACATACAAGCGTCACGGAATTTAACATCATTCATTTCTTACGTACATGGAGCGTTTCATAGAGCTATTTTTCTTGTTTGCTGTAAGAGGCAGAACATCTGACGTAAACGTGGTTCTTTCGCTTATATAAATAATATAGTTCATATTATTTTTTGGCAAATAACCACGTATTTTCTTTTGCTCTTTGAAGACGCACAGTTGTGAGTGAGCTTTTACACAGCTACTCGATCGTGCCTTCTGTTTCGCATGAACGTGATTTACGTCAAGAACTTTTCCATTTCTATTGTTTTATGAGTCATATTTATGTCTTTTTGAGCGACTTGCCTTTCAAACTGTGCTTTTTATAATGCGTGAAATGAACATATCCGTTTGCGTAAAGCAAATTCTTGGCTACCACGATAAAATGTAATTATTATTTTCACCTGTAGATGGCTTCAAGAGCGCTTGAGATGTGGTGTACTCTATTGGACATTACTGGTACTAAGTTCTCTTCAAGGAATTGTTAAGTAAGGAAGCTCTTTCTTTACACATAGGCCTGGCTTCCACCTACCTTAAAAACTATAATTAAAACTTTTTAAATATATACTTTTCTTGAACAATACATACTAAAAAGTAAAAAAAAAAAAAAAAAAAAAAAATGTTTATGCATGACTAAAAAGAAAGGCATGGGGCACGCGAATTCAAGAATTTACAAAGTGACTTATAAGACAGTGTGCCCGATGCTTTTCTTTTTAGTCATGCATAAAAAATATTTTTTACTTTTTAGTACGTATTGTTTAGGAAAAGTATGTCTTTAAAAAGTTTTTTATAATTTTTTTTTAGTTATTTCGGTGTTCGGATACTTTTTCTCAAGCTAATGTTTTGTGACCCAACTCCTAAAGTGTTTTGCAACAAGTGACATGACAGATTATTGCAGGCTAGTATTTATTTCAGAATAAAGAAGTCCATATTAAAAAAAAAATGAAAATATGCTTTTAAAATATACAATGAAAGTAACAATGGCATATAGTAATGTCACCCAACTTATGTCGCTGTGCAAAATATCATCATTGTATGACGTCAGAAAATGAGTTAAATTAACGTTGCAAGATTTGAGGACACCACGAACCATTGTGAACTAAAGAAAATAATGTAAAAAAACTAACTCTATGGCTTACAGAACTCGCAAGTTCATCGCCACAGTAACAAATGTTTGTCATCGGCTTCTATCCTGGGCAGCACCAAGCTAATTTTCATCTTGGATATATTCCTCTCAAAGATCCCTTCTAATATTATCATTCCAACGACGTCTCTGTCTTCCACTCATTCCCCCACTTTATCAAGCACAGTGGAATATAATGTTCCATTTCTCCCATGGTCTGCCCATCTTAGCCGTCCTGATGTCATTATTCTTATAATGTCGGGTGAATCATACAATCCGTGGAGTTCTTCATTATGCAGTCTCCTCTATTCTCTGGTTATCTCATCCCATTTCGGCGTGTATGTCTTTCTCAAAATCTTATATTCAAACACGCACAAGTTTATTTTTATCGTACTCCAACTTTCGCCACCATAAAGTATTACCATCAAAATAACAGTTCTATATATTCTCAGTTTCAACTTCCTTGATTTTAATCACGAGCCTAGGAGTTTCTGGATTGAATAGAAACATGCGTTGCCCGATGCTAATCGATTTTTATTTTTTCCGTGACCTCGTTCTTGTTTGTTACATATGTTTCCAAGTATTTAAATTTATTTACTTTCTCTATAACCTCATTCTTAATAATTAAGTCTTTATTTCCTACATCCTCTGTGTTTCGACTTATCGCGTATTTTGTTTTTCTGTATACCTATAACTCCTAGCAAGCTTCTACTAAGATATCGGCGTTACCTTATAGTGCATCTTTATCGTCCCCTATTAAATCTACATCATCCGCATATACGAACAGTTGACATCAACGTTAGTTCCTTTTTCTTCTTTTTTATTTTTTAGAATCGCATATTCTAGCGCAAAGCTAAAGAGTAGTGGTGACAAGGCATCATCTTATTTCAATCCGTTGCAAATCTCGAAACTATCTTACCTATATGTATTCTGTTTATGGGGCCGTTGAGACACACCTGTACCTAAAACGTAGGCTCGAAATATCGAGAAAATTAAACCTTGAACATTGAAAAGTTTAACTAAAAGATCATATAAATTGAATCCTGTAATTTGACGATGACATTTACATTAATAGTCTACAGACCTTTCAAGTTTGAAGAAAAATCATCATATTTTTATTTATAATTTTCAAGTTACCTATAACTACTCAGCGAATACAAAAACAAAGGGCGACAACATTTTTAAAGTATAGATTTATTAACTAAGATTTATTTTAACAGATCTCCTGTTTACACGAGTGTATTTAGATAAGAGATTATCAATAGTATAATGCTGAAATGTTGGTTACTTTGCTGCATGTTTGTGCTGTACTGAAACTGAGCTACTTCGAAGGTCGAAACAGAATATTTTGTGTTCCTTATTTCCCAAAGAGAATTTCCCTGCTGATTTACTGACGTATGGTGAATAGCTTGAATCAACTGTTCTTGTACGCGGATGATGTAGGTTTAATAGGGGAGGATATAGATGCACTGCAAAGTAACACCGAGGTCTTAGTAGAAGCTTAGATCTGGAGGTAAACATAGATAAGACAAAATACATAATAACAAGTCGAAACACAGGGAATAACGGAAATAGATACATAATAATTGAGAATGAGAACATGGAGAAAGTAAACAAATTTAAATACTTGGGAGCATATGGAACAAGCAAAAACGAGGTAACTGAATAAATAAAAAATCGTTTAGTTTAGGGCAACGCATGTTTCTATTCAGTCCATAAACTTCTAACATCGCGATTAATATCAAGGAAGTTGAAATTAAAAATACACAGAACAGTTATTCTGCCGGTAATATTTTACGGTTGCGAAAGTTGGAGTACGACCCTAGCAGATGAACATAAATTACGAGTGTTTGAAAATGAGGTCTTGAGAAAGATATACGGGCCGAAACGCGACGATATAACTGGAGAATGGAGTAGACTGCATAATGAAGAACTTCACGGACTTTACTACTTACCCGATGTAAGAATAATTACATCGCGACGACTAAGGTGGGTAGGCCATACAGCTCGAACGGAAGAAAAACGAAGACTATATTCCATGCTGGTTGGAAAACCAGATGGAACTAGACCGTTGGGAAGACCGAGACGACGTTGGGAGGATAATATTATAAGGGATCTTCGAGAAGTGGATGTTTATGATGACAACTGGCTTGATCTTTCCCAGGATAGAATCCTATGTCGATCGTTTGTTACTGCGGCGATGAACTTGCGAGTTCCGTAAGCCATAGAGTAGAGTAGTAGTAGTAGATTTCCTGACGTAGGTATCATCTAGTGGCGGGTGTACTAATAAGTTCACATCCCTAAATTGGACCGAAACTAAATAATCTTTATATTATTGTGTCGATATTTGCATTATCGGTTATCACTTATTAATCCTCGTCCATTCAATGCCTTGTTTTCGATCATTCAGTTTTTAAATACACTTTGGCTCCTAAATATATAGCTTCTCACAAAAGCAATCTTAACTATCTGCTGATATGAAATCTTTGATCAATTTCATATTAGAGAGCAGTATAACAAAGGATATACACCTTGGAACACGTTCTTTTTAAACAAACGGAACCGTGAAATGCACCCTTTTATATTCTATTGGAATTAAATTAGTAATTTCGTTTGTTTTCTACAGAAACGAGAACGAAAACAGTTTGTTTTCCCCTTCGGCGTATTTCTTAAAAATATTAACAGTTTGACTACGATATGAATGGAAGTTGTTTAAAAAGAGAGAATGTTTCATTTTTTACCAAAACATTTTTTAGGGGCACCGTCGAAGCTATTGGCGCCAAGGCACCAAATTTACCAACGCATACTGCCTCAAAATAAGCTACTACATGTGTTAATGCTCATCAAGTATAAACTCGATATCTCAAATAACTATTTATGGATGTCATCAGAAACGGGGAAAATTATTTCTCATCTGGTACGATGCAGGGAAGCAAAAATGTAGAAGGGGCAAAAATGTAAATAGCTGCGCGTCTCGTCGTATAACTGTCGTCATTTCCAAATATTCTTCGGTTTCTCTTATGCATTGTTTGTTTGATGACATCTATACAGTTCTATAATGACGACTTCCCTTTTGCACTGTATCATTTTACTGTAATGAAAAACAAAACTAGAAAGAATTCAAGGGTAAAAGTGTCAGTGCTTGAGTGACGATTATTAAAATGACGACATTATTGAAATGACGACTTTCGGATGGAAAGATCTTTCAAACGTCAATGAATGTTATGAAGAAGCAAGAAAAATGTAAACGCATCATCTCATACGAACGTAGAGCCGTTAACTATGAAACAATTACGTGAGGCATCGCGCCACACACTAATGTTTATAAGAAGAAGTTGATTACGCAAAAGAATTGGCAAGTGTCGTTAACATAATATGCGTTATCAAAGCAGTTTTGCCATCTATTTTGAACGATATAGTCTCCAGATTCTGGAAAAGAAATCCCTCTCGATTTCCCTTTTATTTTTAGGGTTTCTTCAATTGGGATAAACAACTATATTTTAAGTTTCAATTTGTTTTCATACTTGTCATTAAATGTTAGTAACAATTTTCATATTGGTATAGGTAATGGAGGTAAATATGCAGAAAAACAATAAAAAAAAACGAGGAAAAATAGTGAAGATCCGATTGGAATATGTCAAAGGTTTACAGAAATGCAGGAAGTGCAACTATACAGGAAACTATACACTAATCCGAAAATATTAGTTTTTTTGTTTATTTATCTGTAGATATACATGATTTGTATTATTCTTAATGCTTAAAGGAATTTTATTTTAAAAAAATAGTACACATGTATAGGTCTTGCATGCAACACCAAGACCAAGACCAGGGATACCGATGCAAGACCAAGATCAAGACCATACCTGCAAGACTCGCGCAAGACCAAGACCAGCCTGCAAGAGTCTTGCACACGCACTATTTGAATATTTTTAGAACGTGGAAAGGAAGGGGAAATCATTATATCCTTCACTTGAATTTCTTTGGCTTCTGTAAAAAATACCGCTGGAGTGAAGGTGTTCCCAGTTGTGCAAACCGTGTGAGTGTATCTGAGAATCATGCCGCTGTTACTGTAGCATACAAAACTAAACTTACACTGTACGCTACTGTACACTGTACACTAAACTTAGAATAGAAGGAAAAAGTTTCTGTTAAGGATAATTTGGATAAGGGCAAAAGGAAGTCTGATGTCTTGGCTTTTCTGATGTTAGGTTTGTCGTGGTATGATTTATTGATTCAGATAAAGGTGGATTATGGTCAGTTCGGAGTCTGTACTGATTTGTGTAATCAAGTCTTTGTGTTCCAAGCTACTAGTCGATGTTATAAAATGTCTGTTGATATGTGTTATTGAAAACTGAGCTCTGTTCTATGTGTTATGTTATGGAGAACTGAGTCTGAATAAAACAACAGTTTTTGCAGTACACTTGGTAATTGTTTGTCATCTGTAGAAAGCCGGGAGAAATATTACTAGATGTGAGCTATGGTTTTGGATGCAACGCAAAAGTTACTTTAGAGTAAGCTAGAGGTAACAGGCGTGTGGGCTTGTATTGAGCACAGAAATGCTTCAAATTCAGCGGGTTTACTTTGATACATTTGTTCAACAGAAAAGTATTGGTCCACAAACTCGTAAGTAATTTTACCGAGCGTCCGTAGGTGAGTTGGTAGAGCGCTGGCGTCGCATTTAGAAGGTCCGTGGATGGAATCCCGCGACCTGCCATCCTGGCTGAGGTTTTCTAGGGGTTTCCTCAGTCCCACCAGGCGAATTCTCGGATGGTACCTTAACTCAAGGCCCTGGCAGCTAACTTCCCTATTGCTGTCCCAAGTCCCAGGCCATAGATGCCTGGTATAGGCTTAAATAAATTCAAATTCAAATTTGTAAGTAATTTATACTTTCTATTAATCTTCTACCAGAACTCGCTTGAGTCATGACTAGTCTCATTATCGTCAATTGTCTGAGTTTGTGGGCATGAGTGCTTCTTAGACGAAAACAACAATACTAAGTTTTAGTTAAACACATTATTCGTGTATGTTTGGTCTTCCTTTGGAACTTACCTGGAGCACGGAGAATGGCAAATAATTGGAACAGTGACTAGAAGATGACAGAGAGCACAATTCTATGAATTGTTACAAGGTAAAATCTTCAGTGTCTAAGTTATTTTGGCCATCATTTTTGATAACCCATGATTCCATTCTGTCATATCTTATGAAACATAGTTGTGTGCCTAAAACAGCAAGTAAACTAAAAGTAAAATAATAAAAATTTTAGTGAAGTTGTTCAAATTAAAGCAAAATTAAACTTTGGTAGTTCTATTCTGTACACTTATATGAAGATTAACAATACATTAAAACATATTTCCGTTACTATTGACGCATTAAGGCAGGCAATGATAGGCATAGTTTTTACTATTCCCTATATTCGGTGTAAAATTTACATATGAAACGTATATACACTTCTTAAATGCAAGACTTGCAAGACTCTTGCAAGCAAGACCAAGACCAAGACTGGGTGAGCAAGACCAAGACCGAGACCACGACCGCTACGGTCTTGGTCTTGCTTTTGCTCATCATCAAGACAGGTACGCGCATAAGCAGAGATCGACAAAAAGTTCGAGTAGAGGTCTTCGGAAGAGCGAAGTTAATTACGGTGAATTTTTTTCGATTCTGAAATTTTCGGAATTTCTTCGATTCCGAAATTTAGATGTTCCAATATTCCGAGATTCCGAAGTTCGAACATTCGGCATGGAAAGCTCGTAGCCTCGCACTAAAAGCGACGATATAAATCAAGCTCACCGAACCTGAATCTGAAGTCAGTTTCTCTTAGGGGCCAGGGACGTACGCAGAGGGGCAGTCCTGGGGGTCTGGATCCCCGCGAAATTCATATATTTGGTGAAATTATGTATCTTATGTAAATTTAACACCCAGACATACCTCAGGGCGCTGAAGGCCTCGGAGACCGCACTACAAAATCGCTGGACTCCTCGAAACAAACTTGTAGGTACGCGCCTGATGGTGGAAAATCCTTCCTTCCTTGATGATGTCATATTTATGCATGTAGTTTGGACAGAATATCATTAAAGAGAAAATAAGCTTTGTTTGTTATATCGTGACAATAATATGAGTCTCTTTTTCTCTTGCTGGAAGAGTCTCTATTATACTTCTGTGGCGTGTAGGATATAATGACTCAGAGGTCTTCCTTATCAATCAAGTCAGTTGAGTCTACTCGCTGACTCATTCTAAACTAGTTTCAAGCTTGAAGTGTTCTCCTACATAAGGGAGAATCTTAGAACACTTGCTGAATCTGTTTCTCTAATTCACACTAATGTTAATACAAAGAAGTGTCAACATTTCAAAGTTGATATTTGGAAAATATACAGGTAATATTCGAGGTATGAGTGGGTTAAGTGTGGCTAGCTTAACGTTTTGGATGCCATACATGGATTATGCAACAGTGTCATATTTTATTTGTGAGTAGAAAGTAGAAACAAGAAGTCAACATATGACAGAAAAAGGCCATTAAGGACCTTGGAGTAAAGCAGAGCTGAAACGGGTCACCTTGTCCAGGTTTGGACCGGGTCACGTTTGTCTCTCTCAACTGGGGTGCCGCCAATTGAAAGAGATAGTAAGTCAATCTTAATCTATTAGCACACGGTTGAGAATTTTGTTGGTGTGGCCAGGTTTTCCTATTGGAGAGTATCACTTCTCCAATTTTTTTAGTATACCCCCAACTTTAAGTATTTTAGGGTTAAAAATAGATAGAAACTCGGCAAATTCTTTTCCGTCCTTCAATTTTTGGTGTACCCGCAAACTGAAAATCCTGGCAGAATCTCTGGAAGAAAGGACAGTTCTGAGGGTTACAAGCAGAACCCAGTGGAAATATTTTCGAGGCTTCTAGTTTATGGAGGCCACTACTCACCGGGATGCCGGAAAACAAAAGCAAAAGTTTGAGAACCACTGCAGTACACGAAGGGGGAGAGGAAAAAAGAAATAATTTCAACTCGCGCATGAAATCGAATCTTCATGCCTAAGTTTATTATTATGTTTGGGCCCTTTTTTTGTTAGTAAGTTTATGTTCGTTTCTCTGCCTCTTCCTCAAGTAGCGTGGCTAGTCCATTGCGTGCCCCTAGACAATAAATACAGAACCCATCACTTTCACGGAAAGAAGCAGGAGAAAACCTTGACCTTGAGAAATGTGGCAACATCGCATTATTCACTACATTCCCTGTGTACATGCACTGGATAACTTTCCAGAGTCCAGATAAAAATATTTTCCCCCTCTCATTCAGTTCCTCACCCACCCACCTCTCCCACATCCCGCTGTCCTCCCGCACTGCTCTAGTCTATAATATCATCACAATGCCGCAGTGATGACGTAACCAATTTATCGAGTGGCTCACATGGACCAAGCAAGTCGATCCTATGGGAATACAACGTCTATTGACGTCATGACTGGACATTGACGTCAACTCTGGTTATGACATCACTTGTACCGCATAGTAGTGAGAATCGATTTTATGACGTCACCCTTAGTCTCGGATTACACGGGAAACAATGTGACCTTGACAGTGATTGGGGACCGTCTCCATAGCGAATTTAGTTGAGTTCATCGATTCCGAGAAACGGCGCTAGACATGTGTCCGTGTGTGTGTGTCGCTGTGGCACACAAGAAGATAAATTGAGAGACAGAGATGTTTACTTTGCACTATTTTAATTTACGTTACGTAACTATTACTACATTACTAAGATTAATTAATAACAGAGTTGATGTCAATAGCTATCGTCTCTACATGGTATTCCTTCTATTTAACTGCAGAAAAAAAAGGAGTTTCTTTAACCGCTAAGTATTTTTGTTGTACTATCGTTAAGAGAGTCTGAGTTTAAAACGCCTTAGGTGATAGTCAACCTCACACATCACCCACTAATTGCAAGGTTGCTAAACTTTCAGGATGATTTCATATAGGCCAGTCAAAACGAACATAAAAAAGGCTAAAATCGCAAAGCGTGATGTAGTTCTGATTTTTTGATATGTTGTTAGGACCAGTTAGGGTAGTGTGAATCCAAGTTTGCAGCTTCGAAAAACCTGTGCTCGCTGGGTAATACGTGAAAAACTGCAAAGTTTTTGCACTGTTTTTAGTTGTTGCCTTATAACTCATAAACTATGCGTTTTCGATATTAGCCGTCATTACCATTTATAAGTACATTAAATTTCCAAACTTTTGAGCCCAACCGCAGCTCTGTACGTCCAATAGTTTCCGAGATATGACACTTCAAAGATTTGACATTAAAAAGAAAATAAATGAGAATATTAAGTTTTGCCCTCGTTTCGGGACGAATATCCGCATTACCGCTCATCCTACGAGAAAAGTAACTGGGAATAAATTGTAGTAAATTTAATTGGCTTTCATTTAAGCACAAAACGAAGTCTGTAGACCAAATAGTTATCTTGTAATCCCAAAAGATGTTGTGCATCACTAAGCGGTCGGACAGGAAGTTGAAAGAGCATTTCAAATTCGAATAGGTTCCTTATCCAATGGCATTGTTCAACGAAGAGGGGATGCGTAAGGGAGCAAAATCTACTTTCTATGGCACTTTCATTCCAATCTTCCAAAACATATATCTTGGAGAAAGTACCTTTGTAGTAGTGGATGGGGAATACCTTCTCCAAAAGGTTACCTCGCAGCGAAACGATTCGATCAGGGCAATGGTTGTTAGCTGCATCACCTACATATTAAGCCACTTTGGCAGGGATGTGTCAGTGGTGTTTGATGAATACCCTCAGGATGGGGCCCTCAGGAGTACTAAAACTGCAGAACGATTGCGTCGCTACGCTGCCCTTTCTTGCAACGAGATTGTGTTTGACTCCTCAACTGTCATCAAAGTGCCCCAGGAGAAACTGTTAGTCAATATCTGCAATAAACGACACCTCATTAACCAGTTATTTTCTGCATTTGGGTTCGAGGGCATTGAAACTAAGAAAGCGGCAGAAGATGCAGACTGCGACATTATCCGAACCGTCCTCGACAAAAGCACATCCTACGAGAACGTGATCGCCATTATGTGGACCTACTCGTTCTCCTCTGCGGCTTGGGCTCGACCACCCGAAATATTTACTTCCAGAAAAGTGGCAGAAGTGAGTCAAGATGCACTCAGTTTTCCACAACTTCTTTCAGTCGAGGAGAAATGTAATTGCCTCCCGAATTCGAACATTTCCTTCACGCATTCAGCGGATACGACACCACCTCTGCCCTTTTTGGGCAAGGAAAAACAAAATTGTGGAGTATGTTTAAAAAGAAACGGAACCTGATGGACCTGGCCACCGTGTTTCTCCTCCCAAATGTCCGTTACGACTCGTGAGGCTATAGCCGAAGCTGGACAGAAGTGCCCAACGCGAAGGTGAACCTGGCACGTTTGCCCCCAACCAAAGAGGCTGCTTCCTTTCATTCGTATCGCACATACCACCAAGTGCAAAAGTGGTTGGGAGTGGAGAAGGATGCCACAGAGTGAGGTTGGTCGAAGAGCTTTTTTGGGTTAATACTAATAAGAACATGCGGCCCAGTCCCACCAGTCCTTCTCAGATTGCTCTCATGCAAGTGCAAGAAAGGATGCACGGGAGCTTGAACTTGCTGGTGAGCTGGGCTCAAGTGCCCGGCTTTGTACACTCCGTGCTCTGGCAAGATTTGCTAAAAAAGTCGCTATAATTCTAATCGACGACAATGAAGACGACCCAGACGATCCTTCGCCTTCAGACGAGCAGCCCAAGACGGACAAAATATTCCAGCAACTTCATTTTTTCAGTCCCGGAATACGACCGTGATCAATCAGGACACTCGAAAACAAAACAAAACATTAAGAATTTTTAATTACTGATTTGTAAGATTTTATAAATAAAAGATGTACATGTAAACATACATTCCAATTTTTTTATTTGATTCTGTGCCTTTTTCTTTCATCTGTAGTACCCACAAATTGTCATGAGAGGTGTTTAGGCTCATTTCTTCAAATATCTAATTTTCCATTTTTTAAGGATTGCAAGAGAACTATTTGGTTTACAGACTTCGTTTTGTTTTTAAATGAAAGCCAATTAAATTTACTACAATTTCATTCCCCGTGACTTTTCTCGTAGGATGAGCGGTAATACGGATATTCGTCCCGAAACAAGGGCAAAACTTAATATTCTCATTTTTTTTAGGAAAAAAAAAAAAAAAAGTTAAATATTTGAAGTGCCATATCTGGGAAACTATTGGACGTACAGAGCTGCAGTTGGGCTTAAAAGGTTGGCAATTTAATGTACTTACAAATGGTAATGACAAATATTTGCAGTTTTTCACGTATTACGCAGCGAGCACAGGTATTTCGAAGCTGCAAACTTGGGTTCACACTACAATAAATAGTCTTAACAACATAAAGAAAAATTAGAACTACATCACGCTTTGCGATTTTAATGTCTAATATGACTGGCCTACAGTGAACTAAGTTTGTAGGAAATGTTTTTCTTTTTTAAATTTCAGACTTTTATCTTCTCTTTATGCGTTAACTTGTTATTTTATAAAGTTAATGTATATTTTCCCATTCCGTTTAGAAGGTAGTTTTCCAGTTTATTGACTGTTCTGTGAAAATAATTTATTACCTCTTTTTGTCCATTTCCCAGTAATGTATTAAAAATATTTCGAAATATGGTATGTACCTCTAGTTATAGAGTGCGATAAAAGTTGCCTTTCTCAAAAATTCATTTTCGGTTTTCCGCAGAGAAGACTTTGGGTAGAACCAGGTTACAGCCTTCGTGGAGGAAAAGAGGTGTGGTGGTGGAATGAGGAAGTGCAAGAAGCTATTAAAGCGAAGAAGAAAGCTAAAACAAGATGGGATGCTTCAGGGACAGAAGATAATAAATGTAGCTTCAAAGCGGCTAATGTGGAAGCAAAGAAGACAGTGGCGAGAGCAAAAGCCCAAGCCTGGGACGAATTGTATGACGAACTTGAAACACTGGGTGGAGTGAAGAAGTTATACCGGCAAGGCACCCATACTAGGCAAATTAAGGATGATCAAGGATTAGTGCTTACTGATAAAGACAGGATCAAAGAGAAATGGTCCGGATATTTCGAAACGCTCGTAAATGAAGAAAATCCGAGGAAAGTTCTTAGCGATGGAACTCCATATCTTGGGCTAACACCAAGAATAAGCCGGAAAGAAGCAGAGAAAGCATTAAATAAAATGAAGGCAGAAAAAGCGACAGGTTCTGATTGTATACCAGTACAAGCATGGGAGAGTTTGGAACCAGAAGTATAGATATTGTATGGGATCTGATGCAAAACATGCATAAACAGGAAAAACTGGTGACTTAGTGAAGGGATAGTATTATTGTACCAATCTTTTTCTCGCATTATAAGCCAAATGTGAATGAAATTTCGTAGATGGTAAGCCTTTCCTCCTAGTAAAAATGTATTTAGAACCTGCGTTTCATTAACATTTAGCTACTATAGCGAGAAATAAAAGCTTTGTCCACCTTACCCGAGCAGCCATGTATCTCGGAATTGCCCTACAGGATTGTAGAAACTATAAAGGAATCAGACTAATGTTCCATACGATGAAGATTTGGAAGAAAATCGTAGAAGGAAGATTACGGGAAGAAACATCAATAGAAGAACTATTTGGGATTATGTCAGAAAAAAGTACAACGGACGTAACTTTTGTATTAAGATAAACTATGGAAAAGCATCAGGAAAAGCAAAAAGGATTGCATATGGTCTTCATTGCTTTGAAAACGGCCTACAACAGAGTACCACCCCCAGTAGCACTCAAACGTTGAAAATACGTAAAGTACACGTTAGTACCGAAACGTTAAGTTAACGTTGTAAATGTAATGAAATATCCGCCTGTTCAACGGTTTATTCGACGTTGAATAATGGTTTAAGAGGAACAATGAAGAAACGAGTTTTAGTTGGCTAAAACAGAGCATGAATACTGTCTATTGGTATACACACATTTAGTTACATTTTATCCGTTGCTTTTATCACGATCTACGGTGTTAATTTTCCAACAGTAAATAATCCGAGCGGCTGCTGTGGGGTTCGAACACAAGAACGTTCTGCACTCATCCAAGAATCCACCTGGAGAGGCCACTACTCTTTTACTGTATCGTTGAAAGTAATTATTTGTTGAAATATAGCTTAAAATTCAACCTGTTTTCAACATACAAATAAAAACATGAATAATAACGTTATTTTCATTGTATTTGCTTTTAATTATAATGTTTAAGCAATTAACTTAGAAATACAAGTGTGAAACGAAATCTAGGACATAGTATGAATGATAATTGAAAGTACGTTACATCAACGTCTTATCAACGAAATTCTAACTTCGTTGAAATATGTTTTAATATTCAATCTGTTTTCAACGTGCACATGAGAACACCAAAATTAGTTTGTGTCATTTTAGTTTTTAATTATATTTTTTGACATTACATTAGTAACAAATGCAATAAACATACCATAGTTGAAAATAACATATTGAATACACGTTGTATTAACGTCTTATCAACGCAATGACGTCTTTGTTGAAATATGATTTAACAGTAAACGTATTTTTTTTCAACCGATAGCGGTTAATCAACGAAATGAACCTAAAATCAACGTTGAAAACACGTGTGTGTATCCTTGGGATGTCAGCAGGTATGGCGAGGTTTCAGGGAGAAAGGAGTGTCAGAGAAATATGTAAGGATAATCTAAGATATGTATACAAGAGCTAAAACTCAGGTAAGAAGTAGTGTGGGATTAACACACCCAATCCTTGTTATAGTTGGATTACACCAGGTATTAGATGTTATAACTCAGGATGTAAGAGATGAAGCCCTCTGGTGTATGATGTTTAACGATGATATTGTACTATGCAATACTAATAGGGCAGAACTTGGAAGGAAAGTAGAGAGTTGGAGTAAGTCTCTGGTAGACAGAGGCCTAAAGGTTAGTAGAAAGAAAGCGGAGTATCTTGAGTTTATCGGATAAAAAATATGGAGAAGTGAGGTTGCTAGAACTTTCTTTTTTCTTTTTTTAGTATTTGGGTTCATCTGTTACTGGGAATGGTGATTTGGACTTCGAAATAACATAAATGCAAGAAGAATGGGCAAAATTGGAAGAAAATATGTGGCGTTCTCTGTGATTGCAGAATCACGGCGAAGATTAAAGAGATGGTTTACGAAACAGTGGTTAGACCAGTAATAATGTACAGAGCAGAAACATGGCGAATAAAGAAAGCACAAGAAAAGAGATTAGATGTCACCGAAATAAGAATGCTACGCTGGATGTGTGGGATAACAAGAAAAGACAGAGTGAGAAATGTGAGAGTAAGAGGTACAACCAAAGTTGTAGAGGTATCTAAGAAGATACAAGAAAGAAGACTGCAGTGGTATGGACATGTGATGAGGAGATCAAATGACTACGTAGTCAAAAGACTGATGGAAAAGGAAGTGGAGGGCAAGAGAGGTAGAGGGGGGCCAAGGAGGAAATGAATGGATAGGGTTAAGAAGAATCTTGGGAAGAAAGGTCTGTCAGGGGAAGAAGTTCAGGTGGAGAAATCTCATCAGAAACGTCTAACCAATCCTCGACGGGTCGGTTGACGTAGGTGGGAAAAGACGGAGAGGAAGAAGATTCCCGTATACTTATAAACAGAGATGTTGTTATGAGTCATTACGTTGATGAAAGCTGTCATTAGACTATATTAAGTCTTTTCGGAAAATGTCTTTCCAAGTGGGATTTAGTCGTTACACTTTAAAAAATCCCTTTCGGTAGGCCTACAGGCTGAGGTAGATTTCGAAGTTTCGCTGGGAGCCGGGGCTCGCCCCCCAACTTCAGTGCTTTTGAGAGGATGCGCCTCCTTTATCTTAACCAAAATCTCCCTGCAGCACTACACCACCACGGAGTACATCTGCACCCTCCCACGGGGGGCTGCGCCCCATTTATTGTAACCTACTCTTGGTCATACACCTTCATTGAAAATTTCGTTTCTCTACCTTCAATGATTTGGAAATTGGGTTTTTGGGGCGGCCATTTTGGATCCAAGTTGACGACTTTTTGAAAGTTTTATTATATTGTCGTGACCTACTTGTGATAGTACAACTTCAAGTAAAATTTCATTTATCCAGCTCAAACGGTGTGCAAAATGGGATTTTGGGCGGTCATTTTGGATCCAAGATGGCGACTTTTCCCAAATGTTGTGATATTTCCCTAAGCTACTCGTCATAATGCACCTTTATGCCAAATTTCGTATCTCTAGCTCAAACGGTGTGGAAAATGGATTTTAGGTCCGCCATTTTGGATCCAAGATGGCGTCTTTGAACTCATTAGGTAACATTTTCATAATGAAAAAGTGATGTTGTACCTTTATGCCAAATTTGATTTCAATAGCCCCAGCGGTTTAGGCTGTGTATTCTATACAACAATGGGTTCGGCGGCCATTTTGGATCCAAGATGGCGACCGATTTTGCTCATTAACGAACTTATCCGAGCTATTAAGCCTAGAAACAACATATAAAAATTTGGTTCAAATATCTTCAAAATTATGGCCGCTAGCGTGTTAATATATAAATATATACTTTCATATCGTACCGATCTCAATAGGTATATTTTCTTCGAAATCTACCTAAAAAGCCTGTGTTGCACGATCTGAAATAGATCATTTCGACCAAAAGTTTTCAATCGTTATATGAGGATGATCCGGATCACGTTTGGAGTTCTGAGAATGGTTCCCCGTGTGACATGAAGTTAATCTTGACTGTTGGAAAATTAGTTTATAGACCGATGAAGCCTCGTTTAAAGCAAACAGCTGTACAAACCAACTCAAATATTAATTGTACTACTGCAAACCCATGTGAATCTATCACGACAGACTTAAACCACAGATAACTGTGCTTAAACACTACCGGTGTGACTGTTTGTGTTGGCATTTGCAGTGAGGTCATTGGATCGTCATGCAATGTGTACTTAACAAGGAGAAAACAAAGCATTATATAATGCTTATAATAACAGTACCTAACGTGACAAAATCAAATATTTTAGTAACACAAAGAACGCCTAAACAAAACGAGGTCTTCAAAAAAGTAGTTTTCTAAATTCAGTGGTTTGAGTCAATTTATATTGAATATTTGTGCGTGAATTCAAGGGGTCACTTCAGTGATTCCGCCAGATTCCCTTGTGTGGGTGTCACCCCACGACATTCTCGATAGCACCCCCCAACAACTTTTTATGGTCAAAAATCGATAGAAACCGCGTACAAAGCTTCACTTATACCCTTCCAAATGTGAATTTACACCCTCCAATTGAAAATCCTAGCGGAATCCCTGGGCCACTCTTTGGACACAAGAAACGATACTAAATTCTTTTTGAAAGTTTAAAAAAAAATGAGTTCCTGTAAAGTGACATTGGTAATATGTTCCATTCTTTTGTGGTTGCTATCAGGAAAATTTTACTCTACAATGTAGTTTCGTGCATCGGAATAGCAAGTTGTGTTTTATGCCTTAAGTGCGTTTGTTTATTTGAGTTTATGTATGGCCGAGTTTTGTTCAATATAT